>VSMD01016703.1:0-36361 GCA_008750895.1 Mirza zaza | reverse complement strand
TGACGCCATGGCACTCACTCTAGCCTGGGCAATAAAGTGAGACTCTGTCTCAAAAAAAAAAAAAAAAAAAAAAACTTTCATAGCAGATTGACATAATTGTGACAATTTAATTGTATTTAACAGGCCGGGTGCGGTGGCTCACGTCTGTAATCCTAGCACTCTGGGAGGCCGAGGCAGGAGGATCGCTCAAGCTCAGGAGTTCGAACCCAGCCTGAGCAAGAGCGAGACCCTGTCTCTACTAAAAATAGAAAGAAATTAATTGGCCAACTAAAAATATATAGAAAAAATTAGCCAGGCATGTTGGTGCATGCCTGTAGTCCCAGCTTCTTGGGAGGCTGAGGCAGGATTGCTTGAGCCCAGGAGTTTAAGGTTGCTGTGAGCTAGGCTGACGCCAGGGCACTCTAGCCTGGGCAGCAGAGTAAGACTCTGTCTCAAAAAAATAATAATAATAATTTTATTTAACAAAAATATCAGTTCGCAATGGATTAGGATTTTCAACAAAAGTGCCAAGAATATGTAATAAAAACAGGATAGTCTCTTCAATAAATGGTGTTGGGAAAACTAGATATCCACATGCAGAAGAATAAAATTGGACCCTTATCTCATGCCATATTCAAAAGTTAACTCAGAATGGATTAAAGACTTAAACATAAGACCAGAAACTATGAAAGTACTAGAAGAAAACACGGGGGAAAAACTGCATGACATCGGTCTAGGCAATAATTTTTTGGATTTGACCCCAAAAGCTCAGACAACAAAAGCAAAAATAGACAAATTAATTACATCAAACTAAAAAGCATCTGCACAGCAAAGGAAAAAATTAACAGTGTGGAAACACAACTTATGATTGGGAGAAAATATTTGCAAGCCATGCATCTGATGAGGGGTTAATGTCCAAAATACATAAGGAGCTCAAACAATTCAATAGCAAGAAAACAAAAAACCCATCCAAAAAATGAGCAATTTAGCCAGGTATGGTGGTGTGTGCCTGTAATCCCAGCTACTTGGGGAGCTGACTTGGGAGGATTGCTTGGCCCAGGAGTTCTAGGTTGCAGTGAGCTATGATTGTGCCACTGCACACCAGCATGGGTGACAGAGTGAGACCTTGTTTCTAAAAAAAAAAAAAACCAAAAAAAACATGCAATCTGATTAGATATTTCTCAAAAAAAAAAAAGACATGCAAATGGCCATCAGATATATGAAAAAATGTTCAACATTGCTAATCATTAGGGAAATGCAAATGAAAACCACATGAGCTATCATCTAACACCTGCCAGAATGGCTATTATCAAAAAGACAAAAAATAACAAGTTTTGGGGACAATATAGAGGAAAGGAAATGCTGTACATTGTTGGTGAGAATGTAAATTAGTATAACAGCCATGATGAAAAATTGTTTGGAGGTTCCTCAAAAAACTAAAAATAGAATTACCATATGATCCAGCAATACCACTTCTGGATATTTACCCAAAAGATCTGAAATCAGTTTGTTGAAGAGGTATCTGCATTCCTATGTCTATGGCAGTACTATTCACAACAGCCAAGTTATAGAATTAACCTAAATATCCATTAGCATATGAATAGATGAAGGAAATGTGGCATAGATCCATTATGGAATACTATTCAGGTTTATAAAAGACAGAAGAGGGGAGGAGTGGATGGGTGAAATCATACCTAAGGGGTACAATGCACACTATCCGGGTGATGGGCACACTTATAACTTTGACTCAAACAGTACAAAGCAATCCATCTAACCCAAACATTTATATCCCCATAATATTCTGAAATTTTTTTTAAAAATTTAAAAAAAGAAAGAAATTCTGTCAGTTGTGATAACATAGATAGAATTGGAGAGCATTATACTAAGTGAAATAAGCCAGACACAGAAACACAAATACAGTATCACATGTTTTCACTTAGTCGTGAAATCTAAACCAATCAAATTCATAGAAGAAGCAGAGAGTAGAATGGTAGTTACCAGAGCCTGGGGTGGGGTGGGGTGGAAGAAACAGGGAGATGATGATCAAAGGGTATAAAATCTCAGACAAGAGGAATATGGTTTTTTGTTATTTCGATTGCATAGCGTGGTGAATATAGTTAATAATAGAGTATCGTGCATTTCAAAATGCTAACAGAATAAATTTCAAATGTGCTCACCACAAAAAATGCTAAATATTTGAGGTGATGGATATGTTAACCAGCTTGATTGAATTATTCCACATTGTATTCATAAATCACAACATCGATCTATACCCCACAAATATATGCAACTATAAATTGTGAATTTACAATTTTAAAAAGGATGCCCCCCAAAACCATGGTCCTTCACTACTGATTGTTTGAGAAGCACAGTTCTACAGACTTTAATGCAAAATAAATAAATAAATAAATGGCTATTATCTGAGAACTAAACTATAAAAGAGTTTATATGTTGAGTATTCAGAGTGAGGCAAAGTCCCCTTAAAAAACCCATACAGTTACTCAGTCCTTACTGATGGCATGGTATTAACACATCTAAGGAAAGAATCTATCTAAGCTTAATCCACAAGGTCAGCTCAGGATAGATCTCTGGAAGAGTTCCTTAAAAATGTATAATGTCTGACCTTCCCCCTAACCCCAGCTCTGGGTCAACATCCACCAAACAACCTTCTGGCTCAAACTGGGCTTCCAGTATAGATCACCCCCCTGGAGCTCATGCTGGTCATGCCACAGGAATCACCTTGTCTATATCACAGTCGTATTTCCCATGGTTTGGTTTTATACATCAGACTTTAGAGGAACTGAAGTTGAAGTTTCCCCAACAAACTAAGTTTCTGAGTCTGGGTCTTGGCAAATTCACTAAAGAATGCCAGTTACAAGGTTTCCTGCCAGATGGTGAGCCCATCCTTCCCTGAAGGCAGTCCTCTGTGCTGGACCCATCCATCCCAAGTTTCTGCTGGTGAATAGGATCTCAAGCATGAAAGGTCTCGGACTCTAAGTCAACTTGTTTGATGAACGTATTCAGAATGTATAGAAAACCCAAGTGTAAAATAGTTGTTAAAATGGTTCCAGGGCTAGTTAATACATGAACATGGACTGTAACCAAACCTCTAAACTTCTTGTCCAATTGCTCTGAGGATTGAAACAGATTCTGTCCATGACAGCATCACTTCTAGCATATATTAAAGATAAAAAATCTTTCATAATAGTATTGGCCTGAGTGCAGTGGCTCATCCCTGTAATCCTAGCTCTTTGGGACGCCGAGGTGGCAGGATTGCTTGAGGGCACGAGTTTGAGAACAGCATGAGCACCATATCCAGACATCATTTCTACAAAAAAATCTTTTAAAAATTAGCCAGGTGTCATGGTGTGCTCCTGTAGTCTCAGCTACTTGGACGGCTGAGGCAGGAGAATCGTTTGAGCCCAGGAGTTTGAGGTTGTAGTGAGCTATGATGATGCCATCCATGGCACTCTAGCCTGGGCACCTGCGTGAGGCTCTGTCTTAAACAGAAAAAAAAAGCCAATACTTATTAACTGCTTGTTATGTTCAGAGCACGGAGCTCATCATTTTACATAGTCTTATTTAATGGTTTGAAATGGAAGCTATTATTATTTTCCATTCTACGGACAATGACACTGAAGAACAGAGAGATTAAGTGACCTGTCCATGGTCACAAACTTAGTAAATATTGAGGGCAAGAGTCAAACTTAGGCTCTCTGACATAGCCCAGCTCTTAATCACTCTTCTTCTCTGCTCTGCTTTCTTGTTTTTCAATACTAGTTCTTTCTATTGAATAAAAAAATTGAGGATTATGAAAGTTTTTGCCTTTTAGAACCAAATCCAGATGGCATTGAGAATGGAAACTCCATCTTAGAATAAAGAAGTTCTTTCTACTGAAGTCAAAAGAATTCACTTCATGATTTTTATTCATATTTAAGTGGGTTGATTAATTTGAAAGCCCCAAGACTGGGGGCTTCATCTGGGACAGCTTATTCATATCAATGGGATTTTCTTTGCTTTATACTTCTGGTTGACTTCCCTTCATCTGGTTCCCTAACCTTTTAATTTTTCTTTAAATTATTATTATTATTTATTTAGTAAAAGTGAAGATCTCACTGTGCTGTTTAGATTGGTCTCATACTCTTTGCCTCATGTGATCCTCCTGAGTGGCTGGGATTACAGGCAAGGAGCCACTGCATCTGGCAAGTTTTTCTTTAAATTTTTAAAGAAATGCATGCTTATGATAAAACATGTTTTAAAACAATACGAAAGGGGCTAGGCGTGGTGGCTCACACCTGTAATCCTAGCACTCTGGGGGGCCGAGGCAGGCGGATTGCTTGAGGTCAGGAGTTCGAAACCAGACTGAGCAAGAGCAAGACCCTGTCTCTACTATAAATAGAAAGAAATTAATTGGCCAACTAATATATATGGAAAAAATCAGCTGGGCGTGGTGGCACATGCCTGTAGTCCCAGCTACTTGGGAGGCTGAGGCAGCAGGATTGCTTGAGCCCAGGAGTTTGAGGTTGCTGTGAGCTAGGCTGATGCCATGGCATTCACTCTAGCCTGGGCAACAAAGCGAGACTGTCTCAAAAAAAAAAAAAAAAATTATAGATCTGTAGCTGTTTGTAGAAAATGATGTGTGACGTATTGTTTTGTTTTGTTTTGTTTTTTTGAGACAGAGTATCACTCAGTTGCCCGGACTAGAGTGCCATGGCGTCAGCCTAGCTCACAGCAACCTCAATCTCCTGGGCTCAAGCAATCCTCCTGCCTCAGCCTCCTGAGTAGCTGGGACTACAGGCACATACCACTGCGCCCAGCTAATTTTTTCTATTTTTAGTTTTTTGGGTAATTTCTTTCTATTTATAGTAGAGACGGGGTCTTGCTCTTGCTCAGGCTGGTCTCAAACTGCTGAGCTCAAGCAATCCTCCCGCCTTGGCCTTAATTTGCTATTTTCATCAGTAGATATTATCATTACACACTTTCCAATTTGCATGTTTTTTTCTTTTCACTCCACACATGTAGCCTATAGATGCTGGAAAATAAGGAGAAAGACAAGACCTCCCATCAATTGTTTTTGTTACAGTAGACCTGGAAAGATACAGTGGCTTTCTCACTAGGACATGGTAGGCACCATTCATTTGGAGCCCTGAGTGGTGTGACAGCTTCAGAGATGAGAGTCCCCTTGCCTTATTAAGAGATTCTTCTAAAACTTCACAGAGCAGGGCTCATTCAAGACTGCTGCTTGTGCTACCTTATATACTGAATTCTACTTTAGAACAAATGCTCGTGTTAATGCAAGAGCCTATTATGTTCTGGAAGCCAGCAAAAATCTTTTCCTTAGAGAACACACCACTATATTAACCAATTTGGACCAACACAGCAGAGGGCAGAACTCGGCTTGGAGTAATTAATTTGTAATTAGTCAGCTAAGGGTGTGTGAGTGTGAATGCACATGTGCAAACATACTCACCTTTAAACAGTCACCCCGAGCTTCCTGTGTGGATGACACTACCCTGGCTGGGTAGAAAAGATGAACTCTTAGAATTGTGAAACTCTTAGAATTTCCATGGCACCATTGTTTCTTTCCCTCAATTAATTTTCCACCCAGAAATAAAGTCCACTTTATATTCACTCCTATTTTTGAAATTGGATAGCCATAGTGGACCCCATGTTCCTTGGAGAATTTGCTGTTTCAGCAGAGTAATGGAGCTCTGGATCTCTGATTGCTTCATAAAGAGCAATTTGCCAAGATTACCGGGTCTTCCGCAAAAGGCAACTTACCTGATTAGTTGCCATTAAAGCAACATAAGACAAATACTCATCCGGTGAGGAGAGCGCCTGTAACTTTAATAATACCCGAGGGAATATGTATGACCTCCACACCTCCAACCCAGACATTGTTTAACCATACCCCACAACTTGTGAATTTCAATTATTTGTTCAGAGGGGCCATTCATAATTGCCTGGTGTAAGCCTGCCTTTAGGATGCAAAGCAGAAGACAATGAAAATGCTACCAGGGCGAATTAGGGCAGCCGGCACTTAAACATATAAATTAACTAGGCCTCTTTTCACAGCTCCCCCTTTCTATTCTGAGAGGTTTTAGTCTGGTGACATCAAAGACAGGATTATGGGAGAAGATAAAAAACTGGATCTAATGTCCATGTTTGAAGTCATGAAAGTCCTCCTCTCTCCACGGCAAAATAACCCTCTTCATAACACACACACACACACACACACACACACACACACACACACACACACACACAAAACCAAGGTCCAGGTGCAAAGGGGTGGGGGGCAGGCTGAGGATGGGGAGAGGCTGCAGGAAAGCCCTGGCGTCCTGAGGTTGTAGGAATAACTGAGTGTTAAAGCACTGCATTGCCAATTGTGGTAATAGATTATTTGTAGGCTTGGGCTGGCTTTGTTCTGCAAATTAATATGTTAAGTCTTTCTTTTAAGTCCGTGTGATGTTGGGATGGTTCTTTAATGAGATTTTAACTAGGTTTCCTTTACTATCAGCAAAGACTAGAACAGATTTTTTTTTTATGTGAAAGAAGAGTGATCTCTAATGTCAATGCCATTAACAAATATTTCTTTTAATGTTATTTGTCAATAAAATTCCTTGCCTATAATAATACTATAGTATTTGGATTCACTCTGCACCAATGTGAATATGAAGTATTCGCATTAAAGTGATAGGCTTAAAAACATTTTTAATAAATAGTTTCTTTGGGGAGGCAAAAGTTTGCAGGATGAAAGTGTACTGTAATTTGAAGATATTGCCTTACTTTGTAATTCATAGAAATTGCTTGGGATGAATACAAACTTTGGCCCTTTCAAAATATATGCAGCTACACTGCCTGGCATTACAGCCTGGAAGATTTATTTTTAAAACTCTGCAAGCTACAGGCCCATGATTTTTAAAGGCTTTAGTCCTTAAAGCACTAAATCAGCATTCAAGTGGCTGGTTAATCTCCCAAGGGCCAAAATGAAGTGCCTTGGCCTAGATTATAACAGACTGACTGTTAGAAAACTCTGCAGCACCAAACCTAGTAAGCATGGCTTATAAACAGAGCCTTTAGACAAAAATTGCTATATTACAGCCCCTCCTCACTTTCTCCTTTTCTCATATTTTATAGAGTCATGTAGACTTGAATCAAAAAAATAAAACAAAATAAAATTCTTGAATTGTGGGTAGGGGGTAGCAAGTATTGTCAGGTTTCAGTGAGAAAATGTCATTCTTTGCATGCCCATGGTCAAAGAATGACCAGGCGCACCAAAGTAAGGCAAGCATGAGGTGAAATTTATCGAGGGGGAGCAAGATAGGATTACAATAGGATTACAGGGCAAGAGCAAGGTTAGGTTTACAGAGCATGATACATATACCACAGATGACAACCGGACCCCTTGCTGCCTACAGGAAAAAAGAGTTCGGTTATGGTCTGCGACTTATTGTATAGTACCGGATTAGGACCTCCCTAGTGGCTCAGATGTTCCCTGTGGAACCACTTTGATTAGGAGTTGCATTACTACGCCTGCAGGTTGTTCTAGGTAATTTCCAACTCTATGGTATCTACGCTGCTTGGCCCGTGGGCTAGAGAGTCCTCTGCATTCTTTTGCAGCTGGGGCACCGAGTTCTGATTGGCTGATTTGCAGGGTATCTCCCTCCTACCCCAGGTATGGCAGCTGCTCAAGACAGGATTAAGGTGAGACAGGACCAAGATGGGGGCAACAGCACCCACTTTCATCCCTAGGAGACCTGAAACTCCTCACTATCTACCTAACAGCATCACAATTTTGTCTGACAAACCTGGTCTTTTAGGTTCAATAACCATGAAACGCTCCCTCTCTGTAGTCATGTCCTTTTTGGTTGGGAGTCTCATAGCATGTGTGTTATTGCTCTGTGTATTATTACTCATCTATATTACTGCACAGCTTCAAAAGGAGAAGGCAGCAAACCGGTGACACTCCATTACACCAAGAGACACGTTCCATTCTGAGCAATGGCTCACTTGAAGAGATCTTTAATCTCCTTGTGTTTATCCAAGTTTACAGAAAAATTGAAACAGTTTATCCATAAGGTCGGTCTTTGCTATGTGGCAGTCAGGGTGGATCTCAGCTTTTTCTAGAAAAGTCAAATTCTAAGAAGTGTAAGGGCAAGAGAACCTTCTCCGTCTCTCCTCCGGGGGTTCAATATTTGAGTCTGAGAAATAAACTTGACAGTAGACGGATTGACAGGAGAAAAGCATACAAATGTGTTAGTTGCATACACGCGGGGGTGGGGGATACAAAGTATGAGACTCAGAGAAGGGCCATGGTTAAAGCTTCAATAGCATTGGGAGCCATAGAAAGAAATAGGGGCTTGAATGCTCCCAGAGGGAGGTGGCCACAAACTTTGGGAGCGTGAGGGGAGGAACTGCATGGCCAACAAAGGTTGTCTTATTATGCAGATAACATCTCCCAGGTAGCAGCCCTCAGAAGAATAAGTGAAAAGTCTGTCTGGGTGTGGTGTCCTAGGCATGGAGACCTTTAGTCTCTTCTCCCTCTTCTCTGGCCATATGAGTTAATCTTTTCTGCTTAATGTAGATTCCAGGGAGGGGGTTTATGACAATCGAATTCTATTTCTGGAGGAAAATCTGAATCAAAGTCCCTTAGATAAGGGAACTTCAGATAAAGCCCCTCCCTGAGCTTGAGGAGAGAAAAATAATTAGGAGATGAAGAGGGGCACAGTCAAAGAGACTTTGGTTCTGGGGTTGCTTCTTTAGGTCAAAGTACTCAGCATGTCAAAGCTCCACAGTTTGGGGTATCAATTTCTGAGCTCCAACAGAAGGAAAACTAGGAAGTCCAATAGCTTAGAAGTCTAAACAACCCCAGACGACTTATACCAACCTCAGTTTTACTTCTTTACACACTCCCTCAATCTCATGTTTATATATTTACCTTAAAAGTTATTCAGTTAAATGTGGTAAAAGTCAATAATTTATTTATTCTGCTGAAGACAATGTATCAACCTCTCTTTTTTTTTTTTTTTTTGAGACAGAGTCTCACTTTGTTGCCCTGGCTAGAGTGAGTGCCTTGGCATCAGCCTAGCTCACAGCAACCTCAAACTCCTGGGCTCAAGCAATCCTACTGCCTCAGCCGCCCCAATAGCTGGGACTACAGGCATGCACCATCATGCCCGGCTAATTTTTTCCATATATATTAGTTGTCCAATTAATTTCTTTCTATTTATTGTAGAGACAGGGTCTCGCTCTTGCTCAGGCTGGTTTTGAACTCCTGACTTTGAGCAATCTGCCCACCTCGGCCTCTCAGAGAGCTAGGATATATCAACCTCTTGATTTCTACTTTTCTTTTCTTTTTTCTTTTCTTTTTTTTTTTTGAGACAGAGTTTCACTCTCTTGCCTGGGCTAGAGTGTCATGACATCAGCCTTGCTCACAGCAACCTCAAACTCCTGGCTCAAATGATCCTCCTGCCTCAACTTCCCAGATAGTTGGGACTACAGGCATGTGCCACCAAGCCAGGCTAATTTTTTCTGTTTTTAGTTGTTTGGTTAATTTCTTTTTATTTATAGTAGAGACTAGGTCTCGCTCTTGCTCAGGCTGGTCTTGAACTCCAGAACTCAAGCAATCCTGCCGCCTTGGCCACCCAGATGCTAGGATTACAGGCATGAGCCTCTGCACCCGGCCTTTGATTACTACTTTCAAAGACATTTAATAAAGTTAGCACATCCTTCAGGATCAATTTATCTCCAGAAAAAAAAAAAAGAGAGAAAGAAATAAAGCACATTCAATGCTTGAAAACACATGTGAAAAAGTTACAAAAATAGTCTGCAATGGGTTTTCAGAATATAAACCACATATTAGAAACCGGTGAATAGTCTTCTCTCTAAGAAATAGTCAAGAAATTTGCTCTTTTGCTGTTTATATTAGCAGATTTCCAACTTTCAACATCTTTTCTGTTTTGGGCTGATCTGCCAAGGAGCAACCAGATCTCTATCATTTCTATTCCTTGTCCTCAAAACTTCTCCATGCCTGGTATACCATGTGAATCAGTCCGCCTTGAGTGTTGCCTATCTGATGGCCTCCAGTAAATGCTCAGCCTTTGTGAACAATTCTGGGGGGACCTGATGGCTGTGATGTTTACCTGCCTGCCCCACTCATGGCACAGGTGTTGTTTCCCAGGTGACTCATATGCCAGCACTCACACTCTCACAATATATCTTCCAGGGCAGGCACTTGGTCTTTGCTAAACAGTGGGAACACCAAAAGGAGATGCATAATGAGTTCTCTATATTTCCTAAATCATTGGAACAGCTGAGATACAAGAACTGGAATCAAAGTGATTTGGAAAGAGGTTTTGGATTTCCTACTCACCACAGAGTTGGATGCTCCATAAGGGTACATCTTCCTTTCTGGGCATTGTTGCCACTGTAAAAATCCCTGCAAGATTAAAGGCAAAGGTTTTTATTTTCTGATGATGCTCTGAAGGCCACAGTGGGTGATTTCTAGGACATTCAGGGAGGGAGCGTCTATAATTCCTTAAGAGGTCCTTGAAGATCATTGTAGCATAGTAGCTCTGGGTGGCCCTCCTGAATCTATAATGGTGGAGGTGGTGGGGAGGGGTCACTTGAAACATTCTTCAATCAGTGCAGTTCTCAGAAATTCTACAAGTCTCAGTGAGAGTGACTTTGATTGTTTGACATGTTCTCCATACCCCAGATGGTTGTAACGCAGCTTTCACACTCTCATGTTCTCAAGTTCTCAACCTATCAGAAACTGATGATATTTGTTATTAAAATCTAAAACCGAGTCTCGGCCAGCGCAGTGGCTCACACCTGTAATGCTAGCACTCTGGGAGGCGGAGGCTGGCAGATTGCTTGAGGTCAGGAGTTCGAAACCAGCCTGAGCAAGAGCGAGACCCGGTCTCTACTATAAATAGAAAGAAATTAATTGACCAACTAATATATATAGAAAAAATTAGCCAGGCATGGTGGTGCATGCCTGTAGTCCCAGCTACTCGGGAGGCTGAGGCAGTAGGGTTGCTTGAGCCCAGGAGTTTGGGGTTGCTGTGAGCTAGGCTGACACGCCACGGCACTCACTGTAGCCTGGGCAACAGGGCGAGACTCTGCCTAAAAAAAAAAAAAAAGAAATCTAAAACTGAGTCTGTTCATCAGACAGAGAAATATAGTTAGTCTGTGTGTGTGTGTGTGTGTCAGGGTGTACCAGGAGTAATGTTCTCCATTTAGGTAACAGTGCAAATAACAGTCACAAGACATTCTGCTGCAGAAGGCTTACATAACTCACACCATTCCCATCAATAAGCAGGAATACCTTTTGTATAAGATCCAAATGTGAAACTACGCATCCATTTTCTTCATCATCATCTTTTTGGGAAGAAATAAATTTGGATCTATATCTCAGACTGATAGCATGTAATATATAACCTTACAGATTATTTTTATGTGTAAGAAAGGAGAGGAAATAAGAATATACATATATTTGTTTAATTTTGTAAAAGTTAATATAAGAATTATATATTATATATAAGTTATATCAGAATAAGAGTTATGTAAGAATAAAAAAATAAGAATATACATATATTTGTTTAACTTTGTAGAATGAAATTTTAGATAAACAAGTTAGAAACTAATAAAACTAGTTTCCTGTAGGTATTGGGGGAAAAGGATGGAAGTGAGATTTCTTTGAGAAAATTTGTTCACATACTTTAATGTTTAATTTTAAATTTTAATTGTGATAAGATACACGTAACATAAGGGTTGCCATTTTAGTCATTTATTTTTATTTTTTACTTTATTTATTTATTTATTTTGAGACAGAGTCTCGCTTTGTTGCCCAGGCTAGAGAGAGTGCCGTGGCATCAGCCTAGCTCACAGCTACCTCAAACTCCTGGGCTCAAGCAATCCTCCTGCCTCAGCCTCCCAAGTAGCTGGGACTACAGGCATGCACCACCATGCCTGGCTAATTTTTTCTATATATATTAGTTGGCCAATTAATTTCTTTCTATTTATAGTAGAGATGGGGTCTCACTCTTGCTCCGGCTGGTTTCGAACTCCTGACCTTGAGCAATCCACCTGCCTCGGCTTCCCAGAGTGCTAGGATTACAGGTGTGAGCCACCACACCCGGCCATTTTAGTCATTTTATCTTTTAGAAATGGGGTCTTACTGTGGTGCCAAGACTGGAGAGCAGTGGCACGATCATAGCCCAGCCTCCAACTCCTGGGCTCAAACAATCCTCCTGCCTTGGCCTCCCAAAGTGCTGGGATTACAGGCATGAGCCACCATGCCAGGCCTTAATCATTTTTAAGTGTATAGTTTAGTGTGAAATACATTCCCATTATTGTGATTTCAATCTCCAAAACTCTTTTCATCTTACAAAATGAAAACTGTACCCATTATGCAACAACTTCCCATTCTTCTCTCCTCTCAGCCCCTGGCAACTACCATTCTACTTTCTCTTCCCATGAATTTGACTATTGTAGGTACTGTAGGGGCAAAAGGATACTTCTCCCTTGCCCTCTGAAGCTTTGCTAAAAAATCAACACACAAAAGGCAAATTAATTGGAGAGAAGGCATACACATTTTATTAATGTGTACACAGAGAGAGCCACAGAATGATTACCCACCCCTCAACTGGGTTCAGAAGCTTATATACCATCCTGGCAAAACAGGTTATGGGGTGGGAGGGCAAAGAGAAATTCTGTTGAGGACATTACTAGGGAGAATGAATGGATCTGCGAACGGAGATTAACTTGTAAATAGTTCCCTTTGAAAGTAAAAGTGTCTGTTCAGGTGTGGTTACATTCTTGGTATTACAGGGAGGGGAAGAAAAAACAATTGTTCTCCTTGTTGGGTCTGGATCTTAGGCAGATAAAGGTCTGTGCTTTGGGAGAGATGGTGGTGATGAGAGAAGGTCAGGGAGACCTTGAGGATTCCTTAGTGTGCCATATTTTGGGGTATTGGTTTCTGAGCCCCAATTCCACCTCATATAGGTGGAATCATACAGTATCTTTCTTTTCGTGATTGCCTTATTTCACTTTGTGTAATGCCCTCGAGGTAAAAGTCAGAAAAGGGGCAATGAAATGTTTTACAAGTTGTCTCTTTAAAATCCCCCTCCCTTTTTGAGAATTAAAACTTTCATTCCTGCCCATGGCCAGTCATCAAAGGGGCAGAAAAATGTTCTTTGCTGTTTGTTTTCTAGTATCTTAAACCATAGGCGATGACTCAACAGAATTTTCCAGACAGGGTCACCTGAGATAAGGCCTACTAAAACCACTGATTAAAGTTAAACAACAATGGCTCGTAGCTATAACATATGACACTGGTCATATAGACCCAAAACCAACCTCTGAAACCCCCCACCCCCCTTTTAAAAAGGCCCTGTATTTCTGCTTAAAGTCAGGATGGCAGTCTTTGAGACATTAGTCTGCTGCCTTCCTCATTTGCTGGCAAATTAATAAACTTGTCTTTCCTTTTCCTCAGACCACTTGTCCTTCTTTGTTCTCACCAGTTTGGCCTGGGGACAAGGATGGAACTGTTGGGAACACATCCATGTTGTAGTGTGTGCCCGAATGTCCTTCCTCTTTAAGGCTGAATAAATATTCCGCTGCATGTATACCCCATTTTGTTACTCCATTCATCCACTGACAGATACTTGGGTTGCTTCCACCTTTTGGCTATTGCGAATAGTGCTGCTACGAACACGGGCATACAAATATCTGTCCATGTCCTTGCTTCCAATTCTTTTGGACATATACTTTTTCATAAACTTTTAACTTTATGAGTGTTTTTTATATGGAAATTAAGTCACTTTTGTTATAAAAAGCAAACTTAAGTAAAAATCAAGCCCCCAAATTAAAAACAAAGGAACCTATCAAATTGGTATCATAATCACGCAGAGAAAAATAATTGTTTCAAGCTCTTTACAGAGGAACAAAAGGCAATTAATGAAAGATGGAATCGTAAATGGAAGGATCACCAGTGGATTATAAAACCGTTAAGTGGAAAGGTGTAGAACAGTTTATATTAGTGGTTCTTAATTATTACCCTGCAGATTTCATTGTCACCACCACAACCAATGATCAAACTCAGATCAGAATGACACACCTGGCATTGTGTCCTCCAAGTATGATATCATCACCTGTGAAGATTCCTGGCAAATATATTTAACCGAAATCAGTTTGAGACTTTAAACTTCCAGTTTATAGGAAATACAAGGTCGGTCCAGAAAGTATCCAGGTGTTGTTAATATAACAAGAATGGGTTTGCCCGACATTGAAGTAACCCGGCAGCCAAGGAGAGTGGATGGGGGTAGGCATGCCTGAACAATGACAACTTCACTATACTAGTCAATGCGGTGTGAGAAGCCATTGAGTGAGCATGTGTTCTATGTGGCTGTTGCATTCAAAATGACTGAGCAAGTTGAGCAATGGAACTGCACCAAATTTTGCGTTAAGCTCGAACATTCCTCCATAAAAACTATTCGGATAACTCAGAAGCCTTTTGGGATGATAAAATGAGTGCAGGGCAAATAAAAGTGTGGCACAAATGTTTGAAAGATGGTCAAGAATGTGTCAAAAGTGATCCATGTTCTGTCAGGCCTGCAACAAGCAGAACACCTAAGAATGTTGAACATGTATGGGTTAGGTTAAGAGATGCTGGGAAAACTGTGAAGTCCCAACGTACCTACTTTGAAGGGGACTGAGGTGTCATTGTCCTATGTACAGTGTTTCTTTTATCTTGTATTTTCTTCAATAAATGTCTCTATTTTTCATGTTACATGGTTGGATACTTTCCAGACAGACCTCATTGTATAAGAGCTACAGGAACAAATTAAATGACTCCAAGAGAAAATAATCAAATATATACAGAATGCAGAACATTCTATATGACCTTCTTGATAGTTGCAAAATGTCAATGTCATTTTTTTAAAAAGGGAGGGGCAGAGGGAACTCTTTGACAATAAAAGAGACTAAAAAGCTACAAAACCCGAAAGCAGTGCATGAGTATTGTTTTAATGTTGGTGTAAAAAAATCAACCATAAAAAAAATAATTTTGGAACAAATAGGGAAATTTGAATTTGGACTGTATTATGTTACAGAAACATTGCTAACTTTCTTAGATATGTTAATGGTATGTGATTATATAAGAGAATATTCTTATTCTTACTATAGTATTTAGGAGTGAAGGATCATGAAGTTATGATAGATAAACATTAGTAGATATTTCAAATATAGCAAAATATGTTAGCATCTATATAATAGGTACATGGGTATTGAAAATGGGTGATGAATCTATGGCTGTTCATTGTCCTAAATTCTTTTATTTTTTGAGATAGAGTTTCACTCTGTTGCCCAGGCTAAAGTGCAGTGGTGTCATCATAGCTCACTGCAACCTCAAATTCCTGGGCTCAAGCGATCCTCCTGCCTCAGTCTCCTGAGTAGCTACGACTGCAGCTGCACATCACCATGCCTGGCTAATTTTTCTATTTTTTTTTGTAGAGATGGGGGTCTCACTATGTTGCTAAGGCTAGTCTCAAACTCCTGGCCTCAAGCAATCCTCCTGCCTTGGCCTCCCAAAGTGTTAGGATTACTGGTGCAAGCCACTGCTCCCAGCCATGATATTATTCTTTCAATATTTTTATCTTCTCTGTATGTTTACATTTGTTGATAATATACAGAGTTGAAAAAGTAAAAGATTGGTTTAAAAATCAATACAGAGGCCGGGCGCGGTGGCTCAAGCCTGTAATCCTAGCTCTCTGGGAGGTCGAGGTGGGCGGATCGTTTGAGCTCAGGAGTTCGAGACCAGCCTGAGCAAGAGCGAGACCCCATCTCTACTATAAATAGAAAGAAATTAATTGGCCAACTAATATATATAGAAAAAATTAGCTGGGCATGGTGGCACATGCTTGTAGTCCCAGCTACTTGGGAGGCTGAGGCAGCAGGATTGCTTGAGCCCAGGAGATTGAGGTTGCTGTGAGCTAGGCTGACGCCATGGCACTCACTCTAGCCTGGGCAATAAAGTGAGACTCTGTCTCAAAAAATAAAATAAAATAAAAAAAAATAAAAATCAATACAGAAAGCATATACATATAGACTGACAGAGGCTCCATGCTCAAATTTCATGTCAGAGAATGTCTCAGTTTAGCCATGAAGAGGAGATTTGAGACCTACAAAGTGAATGCTTGTCTAGATCTACTTACCCCCCAAAGAGACAGGATTCAGTGACTAAATTTTAATTCTAGGCCCCCAAGCAAAAGTTTCAGAAAGGGACATTTTAGCCTTTGCTAATTGCAAATTAATCAGCTCTCTAGTGGTGAGAAAGCCCCTTCTTTCTGCATACACCCACCCCTTCAAGTGTTTATGCCTGGGGCAAAAAAAGACATTTTATAAAACTCAGAGAAGCTCTTGAACAGTACGATATGGTTACTTGGTAGTGATGAATAGAGTTCTGGCATAATTATCATCTGCAAAATTTTCAAGGATGATTAATACTTTTTCAGTTACTGAGTGGAATGGTTGTGTGGAATAGTTAAGAAGGCAGGCCATGCAGTTAGACTGCCCAGGCTCAACACCAGACTCCCCCACTTAGTTACTGTATGAAATGAGAGCTGTTCAAACCATTTTCTGTACGTGTAAATAAAGATAATGATAGTACCTACCTCATGGTTGTATGGGAATGAAGAATGATAAATAATGCATGTAATACTATTAGCCCAGTCTCTAGCAAACAGTAAGCCCCAAAATGTTAGTTATTATTGTAAATTTTTACTCACTGAAGGGAAGTGACCAATTATGAATAAGAAGAAAGGCAGACTTCTATGGCATCTTCAGAACATCAATAAGAACTAAATTTTGGTCACTCAGTAACATAGATCAAGTTTACTATGAATTTATTTCCATGAGATTCCTAAGAATTCTTTCAGCACAGACCTGGCACTACCCGTCCATCTCCAGCATTCTGGGGGAAGCTGGAGTTACGACACCATGGGGAGAGCTAAGAACCACAGCGTCTTTCGTCACTATAGAACAGTGATGCTCTGTTCACTGGCTTGGCGTCTACAGAGCAAGCTGTTAACCCCTCTCAGTGGGAACTATTTTAGTGCTCTTTCCCAGAAGGTGTCAAAATGTAAAACCATTGCTAAATTAACTAAATGGTTGTTGGCAAATAAAAGCTTTTTTAAAAGACATTATTTTTTTCATTTCTTGCCTGAGAGCTTATTTCAAATACTTTGGTGCCCTTGGCAGTTCATATGACATTTTTGGTCATGATTTCATGGATTATGTGCCACGTACGCAAAGACACCACTTTAGCTTCTAAAATCTTCTATATATCTATATACCGTGTTTCCCCAAAAATAAGACAGGGTCTTATATTTATTTTTCCTCAAGAAGACACCCTAGGGCTTATTTTCAGGGGATGTGTTATTTTCCCCTCAAAGCCTCAGCTTGCAGCACGCACAGGACGGCCAGGACCTGACAGGGGGAGCCGACCTTGTTGGTGGGGCTGCCCACACCTTTCCGGTCACCTCTAGGATAGTAGCTGTCATGATGGGGCAGATGAGAAGGGCTGCTTGTCTTCTTTATGGCTCTGCCACAAAATGCATGGGTTGTGCAGATAGGCTGCGTAGCCATGCCCATCACTAGATCTTATTTTTGGGGTAGGGCTTCTATTGCACAAATGCTTAGAAATCCCGCTAGGGCTTATTTTATGGGTAGGTCTTATTTTCGGGGAAACACAGTATATTATATATAAATAAGTTATTTATATATATTATTTATAAATAAATAATTTTATATATAAATTAAAAATATATATTAAATATATATTTAAAAATTTCAAATGAGTTTGTTATATAATAGTTCTGGCCACAAATCCAGTAACACCCATGTCAAAGTAGATACAGACCGTGCCTAAGACTATATTTTTAAGCTTAATTTTGAAGATGCTCTTGTTTATCTTGAGTCATACAAGACTTTGGCCATATTAGACTTGAAAGTCTCATGTTCCAAACCACGATGAGTTAGGCCAATTCCTCTTCATCTAAGTAACTGAAGGTAAAAAGTCTTAGGAGTCAATAAATGTATTTGAACTGATGATGGAAAGTCGGTTCTCTGTACAAACAAGAATATCACATAATGCCAGCCTTTTCAGAGTTTTTAACTCCATAAAATTTCTACAGGTTGTGGTGAGGTCTGGATTCAACATCTAGTCCAGAATGTTGGCAAAATCAGGCTTGAGAGGGTGTCTCATACACATGGACATAGTCTCTTCTGTCCCCACTCCCAAAAACCATTTTAGTGTTCTGCAAGATGTTTAAGCCTTTCATATATCTCTACTGGAGAGTTATACATACTCGCAATCCATCTTTTTTTTTTTTTTTTTTGAGACAGAGTCTCACTCTGTTGCCACTGCTAGAATGCCGTGGCATCAGCCTAGCTCACAGCAACCTCCAACTCCTGGGCTCAAGCAGTACTTGTGCCTCAGCCTCCTGAGTAGCTGGGACTAAGGCATGTGCCACCATGCCCGGCTAATTTTTTCTATATATATATTTTAGTTGGCCAATTAATTTCTTTCTATTTTTAGTAGAGACGGGGTCTCACCCTTGCTCAGGCTGGTTTCAAACTCCTGACCTTGAGTGATCCTCCCTCCTCCGCCTCCCAGAGTGCTAGGATTACAGGCGTGAGCCACCACACCCAGCCTCTCACAATCCATTTTATGCCAACTTTTTCTTCTTCAATGGCATGTCCTACATGGGGAGTCATGAGTTCAGGAGTCAAGGGACTGACTCAGAACTTCATATACCAGGAGGACTGCAATTTGGGGACGATCTTTGACAGATAATTACAGATGAAGCAAAATATGGTATTCTGCATAAATTTCTCAACCAGTCTACTCCAGGCATTGTGAGCATCTTGAGTTATGACATTGGTTTTTAATTTGAAGCCTTTCTTAAACATTGTCCTATACTGACAAAGCTCAGGGTTGACTGCTGAATAACATCTATTCCTCCAAGAGCTGAATTTCTCTTATCCTCTATAGCTGTTTAGTGTAGCTATGTGGTTTAGTCTTTCCTATCCCTGGAGGACCATAGAGAAGCAAATGTGGCTGATGTCTTCCCTGATATGAGTGGTGCTCAGGATGTTCTGATGAAAATGTGTGGCTGGTATTTTTCAACTCAGACTAGATTCCCACTTTTGTCTGGCATGGGAGTGACCAACTCCAAGTGGCTCCAAGGAGATTGTTATGTTATCAATGTGTCTGTATAGCTACTAATGGAAATCTAACCCTGGAACCTTCACAGGAGTGTTGTTATACAAATAGAAATTTGTGGGGTTTTTTTTGTTTTTTTGAGACAGAGTCTCACTTTGTTGCCCAGGCTAGAGTGAGTGCCGTGGTGTCAGCCTAGCTCACAGCAACCTCAAACTCCTGGGCTCAAGTGATCCTGCTGCCTCAGCCTCCCAAGTAGCTGGGACTACAGGCGTGCGACACCATGCCCGGCTAATTTTTTCTATATATATATGTTGGCTAATTAATTTCTTTCTATTTATAGTAGAGATGGGGTCTTGCTCTTGCTCAGGCTGGTTTCAAACTCCTGACCTCGAGCAATCCGCCAGCCTGGGTCTCCCAGAGTGCTAGGATTACAGGCGTGAGCCACCGTGCCTGGCCGAAATTTGTATTTTTTAATAGCACAAGTAGTTCATAGTCATTGTAAAAAAAATTAAGTAATATTGATAAGCAAACAGGAAATACCTCTCCTGAAAAAAAGCCTACCCTCCAAAGATTACCACTATAAACATTTTGGTATATTTTTTCAAATCTTTACCTTCTTTTTCTACTAACATGTTATGAACACCTATAAAGAAAAGATAGTGTTTTCAACAAATGGTATTGGAACAACTGGGCCTCCTCATGAAAAAAAAATTAATCTAGACACAGACTTTATACCCTTGTCAAAAATTAACTCAAATTGGATCATACACATAAATATAAAATGCAAAACCATAAAACTCCTAGAATACAACATAGGAGAAAACCTAGGTGACCTTGGGATTGGTAATGACTTTTTACATACAACGTCAAAGGCACTGTCAATGAAAGAAATAATTGATAAGTTGAACGTCCTTAAAATTAAAAACTTTTACTCTGCAAAAGACTCTGTCAAAGGGATATAAGACTAACCACAGACTAGAAGAAAATATTTGCAAAAGACATAATTGATAAAGAATTGTTTTCCAAAATGTACAAAGGAACTCTTAAAATGCAACAAGAAAATGAACAAACTAATTAAAAAATGGGCCAAAAATCATAACAGATACCTCAACAAAGAAGATATATAGATGGCAATGGCAAATAAGTATAGGAAAAGATACCCAACATCATGTCATTAGGGAACTGCAAATTAAAATAACGAGATGCCACTATACACCTATTAGAATGGTTAAAATCCAAAAACTGACAGTAGCAACTTCTGGGTAGGATATGGAACAATAGAAACTCTCATTAATTTCTGGTGCAAATGCAAAGTGGTACAGCCACTTTGAAAGACCATTTGGCAGTTTCTTATAAAATTAAACATACTCTTACCATATGATCCAGCAACGATGTTCTTTGGTATTTACCCAAATGAGTTGAACACATGTCTGCACCAAAACCTATACATATATGTTTTTGGAAGCTCTATTCATAATTGCTAGAACTTGAAAGCAACTAAGATATTCTGTAGTAGGTGAATGGATGAATAAACTGTGCCACATCTAGACAATGGAGTATTATTCAGTGCTCAAAAGAAATGAGCTATCAAGCCATGGAAACACATGGAGGAAACTCAAATGCATATTACTATGCAAAAGCAGCCAATCTGAAAACGCTACACACTGTAGTATTCCAACTATATGACATTATGGAAAAGGCACACTGTCTTTTTTTATGGAGACAGGAAAATGCAATGGTTGTTAGGGGCTGGGGTAAGGGAAGGATGAATAGCAAAGCACAGATGATTTTTAGGCAGTGAAACTTCTCTGTATGATGTTACAATGTTAGATACAAGTCATCATATATTTGTCAAAACCCACAGAATGCATAGGGGACATGTACACACGTACACGTGTGGGGGAATAGGGTATATGGGAATTCTCTATACTTTCTGCTCAATTTGGCTGTAAATGTAAAGCTGCTTAAAAAACAAAGTCTATTATAAAAAAAGATATATTGTGTTTAAATCCCTATTTCCCTTCTTACTACGTGTATAAGTTGGCAAACACTGTGGTCCCCAGCCCTTGGGCTACGGACTGGTACTGGTCCATGGACTGTTAGGAACCGGGCTGCACAGCACTAAGGGAGCGGCAGGCAAGTCCACAAAGATTCATCTGTATTTACAGCAGCTCCCCATCGCTCGCATCACTGCCTGAGCTCTGCCTCCCGTCAGATGAGTGGGGGGCATTAGTTGCAGGAAAACAAGCTCTGGACTCCCACTGATTCTGCATTATGGGGAGTTGTATAATTATTTCATTATATATTACAATGTAATAACAACAGAAATAAAGTGCACAATAAATGTAATGCACACTTGCACCGTCCCAAAACCATCCCCCCTCCACCATGTCCATGGGAAAATTGTCTTCCATGAAACTGGTCCCTGGTGCCAAAAAGGTTGAACACTCAATACCTGTGGACCTAAACAGAAGAAACACCTGAAGCCTTGAGGCATGATAGCTTTCTGGAAAAAAAAAAAAAAACATTAATATTTCATGTGGAAAGAATTTTTCAAGTTCTCCAAACAAGTGAGATAGCTCACATTTACCTCCAGCGTAGGTCTTGTGAGTTCCATTTGGAGAAAGAGCGTCAGATAAATTCTAAACATTACACACCTGCTTGCCTGGTTAGCAAAAGCAGCATACCATGACAGACAACGAGATCGCAAACAACCTCTCTAGACCTCTTTTCCTTCATCTGTAAAATAGGGTAAGGGCCATCTCAAAAGGTTGATGTGATAAAAAAACATTTGATAATCCAGATAGAAGGTTTGGCGTAGTGCCTAACATGCAGTGAGCACTTAAGAAATGTCAACCTGGCCAGATGTGGTAGCTCACACCTGTAATCCAAGTGCTTTGGGAGGATGAGGTGGGAGGATTGGTTGAGGCCAGGAGTTCAAGATCAGCCTGGGTAACACAGTGAGACTCTGTCTCTTAAAAAAAAGAAAAAAAGTGTCTCCAGCTTTTATTATTATTGTTGTTATATTTTCTTTTATCTTCCAAACTTGGAGACCTCATAGTATGCTGCTTTTGCTAACCAGGCAAGCAGGTGTGTAATGTTTAGAATTTATCTGACGCCCTTCCTCCAAATGGGACTCACAAGACCTACGCTAGAGATAAATGCGAGCTATCTCACTTGTTTGGAGAACTTGAAAAATTCTTTCCACATGAAATATTAATGCTTTTTTTCCCCCCAGAAAGCTATTATGCCTCAAGGCTTCAGGTGTTTCTTCTGTTTAGGTCCGCAGCTATTGAGTGCTCAAACTTCAGTGGGTTTAAAACTGAGATCAATTTTTAAAAAGCATACTGCATTTTATTCAGTGAGTAGGGGACGTTGGATTATTTACATTGCCTTAAAACTTGTTGCTTTGTTCTTTGCTGTATGAACTATTAATATAATCTGTGGAAAAGAAAAATAAAACTTGTACCACTTAAAATCTTCACAGTGAACAGGGGCACTTTGGATTCCAGATGATTTTCATTGCCTTTTGATGTCTAGATTACTTTTGTTTTTTCTTTTATTGGGGTGCAAAATTTGAATAAAAACAAAGAACAAGAGGAAGTGAGTAGAAAATAATGAGGAATTGCAGGAACCCTGCTGTAGGCGTCAGTTGCCCAGGTGCTTTTATTGTCTGGTGTCATTTGTTCTGTATGTCACACAAAAATGTGGCTTTCCTTTCCAAATGACAAGTGTAATGAAGTGCTTTCTGAAAAACAACTACATTATTGATGGCATTCTCTGAAACAGTCTCACTCTTGGTTATCAAATTTAAGATACTTTATTCTAGGAGGAAAATTAGCAAAGCTTTTAAAAACATACATTTCTGGGAGGAGGCAGAATTTGGAATTTGATGTAATTTCTGACACTATTTCCATTTTGGCCCAGCTCTGGGAGTTGAGCTGATTAGAACTTGGGGAGATTCATGTAGGGGACTTATAATATGATCTTGTTCTTAAAGATTCTGTCAAGCCTCAGGTAGTGGAGAACCCCCACCCTGACCCCCCAGAAGGATTAGTAGAGCTTTACAGAATGAACTCTTTCAGGAGGTTTTCTCATGCATAATTCTTAGCACACAGTAGGAGCTCACAACTGTTAGCTGAATAGGATTATAAACTTGTAATGCTCATCCTTCTAGCAGAAAGACAGCACCTGGACTCATCATTATGGCTTAATCTTTAGTGGTCACAAATACAGCCTATATTGCCAAGTAACTATGAATAAATTTCTAATGACTTTCTGCTACTTCTCACTAAACAGTTCTATATTATTTTCTCTACTCCTCTTCCTTTCCCCTGTTGTTCTCTCCTTTTATATTTCCCTCTTATTTCTCTCTTTTTACTTTCCTTTCCATCAGGGTAGAAATTTTATCATTTGTGGATAAGTCTAATCATCAAGGAGATTGTTGACCCTTTGACTGGTCATCTAATAATGGGGTTGGGAAAGGATGCCCATGTAGGTTTATAAGCCAAGGAAATCTTAAGCTACTACCTCATCCACTGACTATGCATGGTGTCACACACAATTAAAAATCAATTTTTTTATATAATTTAGGTGCCACTAGAAAATGAATTTCATAATTTATCCATCAACAATCAATATTCTCGAATGCTTGTTACAAACAAGATCATGTACTAAGCCATCTGGAGACTACAAAAAATACAAGACAAGACCTGGTCAGATCTGTAATGTGATGAGATCATTTTAGCAGGATTGCAGAGAAAAAGATTCTGGCTTGGAAAAAGAAGGAATTAATAATTAGGATATTGGTTTAAGTTGTTTTAACAGAAGTCAAATAACAGTGGCTTCACAAAGAAAGACTTATTTCTCTCTCACAGAGAAGTTTGCAGTGGCAAATATTTCAGGAGGGTAGGACTCCTTTTGTCTTGCAGCTCTTCCATCTCCTGCTGTGCTGTCTTCACCTGCAAGGTAGAACCAGACTCACTACCATCTTATCTACATAACCAGACGGCAGTGAGGGGAAGGAAGAGGAGGAGGACAGGCATATTTCTTTTGAGGATATGGTCCAGAAGGTGCTCACATCACCCCTACTCTCAGGCTAGGGACCAGAGCAAGGCCAAGTGATGCTGTAGTTTGGCTACATGGCACTGCCAGGGCGACTGGAAAATGTGGCCTAACCAGGGTGCTCAAGTCTGTTAGCAAAGGAGGAAGGGAATATGGACATTAGCTACAGCGACCAGTCTCTGCTCTGGGGGTCAGACTGGAGACAAAGAGATCAGTTAAAAGACTTTTGAAGAGATAATGGTGGCCTGAACTAGGTTAATGACCATGACAGCAAGGATCGAAGGAGTATTTAGAAGGAAGAATTGACAGGACTGGTGACTTATTGAATGCAAGGAGTACGAGAGAGTAAGGAGCAATGAAGTCATTCCTTAAATGTGTATTGAGCCCTGCTGTCTATTAAGCATTGCCCTAGGTGCTGGAGATACAGTGGTGAATAAACAGACACTATTCTTGCCTTAAAGTACTTCAAGACTAGGGTGGGATGCCCAGGTTTCTATTGCAGCAAACTATGCTGCTATCCATTGAAATGCTGACTCAGAAGAAAGAGCAGGTTTGGGGGAAGTGATGAGTGCCTGTGTTCCTGCCATTACATTGTATGTGCTTCAGCTACATCCCTGGGCAATATTCATTGATGATGTTACATTAATAAACACATTTTTTTTTTTTTTTTTTTTTTTTAAGACAGTGTCTTTCTCTGTCTCCAGGGCTAGAATACATCCCTTTTTAACCTTCTTTTATAAGGAAGTTTAGATCCATGGAAAAGTAGAAAGAACAAGATTCCTTTATTTAAAAGTATCCTTTTCTTACGTACCTAAGGGTTCTTCCTCATCCACTCTAGCAGCTCCAATTCTGCCTATATAACTAATTAAAGATAGGACTGTAGCTGACATATTTACCTCTCACCTAATATTCATTTGCTCTGCCAATCTGCCAGCTCCAACAGATAAGCATGGCCACATAACTAGTTCTGACCAGTGGCTGTTCAGTGGAAGTGACGTGTGAACTGCTTCAATCCCTGACTTTCCACTTGGAAGGGAGCTGTCTTGAAAAGATGCCAGACCTCAGCAGACTTTGTGGGGGAGAAAAAAAAATGACCGTATGTGTTAACCAGTCTGATTTCAGAGTTTGCTTCCAAGAGCAGCATAGTTTAGCCTATTTTGACTAATTCATTCTCTGTAACTGAAGAGCTCTTCGGCTGTACATAGTCCATATTCTAGCTGTTTTCTGAATCAGTAGAAACTCTGTTTCATTACCAATTGTCCTGACCTTAGTGTCAGAAGTTGCTGTGTGAAATATTATTGTTGTTTAACATTAATTAGATTCCTAGATTTCTTCTATCTCTCACCTTTGTTCTGTTGCATGACCTTAGACAGTCACCTGATCTTACCCCTTCTTCCCTGAGGCTTGTTAACTGGAGAAAACAAAATAAAGCAAACCTTGTTCTACTTTGTTTTATTTTTCTCCTTGTAGTTTCCTCCTTTTCTGCACCTTGTTCTACTTTGAATAAGAATCTTTCACGGAAAGATGGTGAAGTGCTTTGAATAGAAAGGATATGAAACTGCTAAGTGCTTTGTTGATGGGTGCTACAAGAATGCAGAATACTGTTTCTTTATCTTTGAAAGTTCTCAGTACTTTGATGAGAAAACTAATAATTGACTATATCCTGCCTTGGTAAGGGTCTGTTGAAATGATAGGTTTGAGATGAAAATTCCATTGTTCACATCACTGAAAATTTTAATCAAACAATGTTGTTGGGGAAAATAATAAAATTTTGACTTCTAGGTCCGAGGACTAGAGCATAAAGGAAGAAATTTTTTTAAAAATTACTTTGAAAATAGATGTTTTGTGGATAAGAGATGATAAAAAGAAAACCAAAGCATATGGTAAGTATTTAGGGTTCTTAGGGTTTGGACAGGTATTTAGGGGCTACCTATTAGACTTCGAATTTTATTTCTGTGCAAGTCTAACCCTCCTGGTACCTACTGCAGCTCTCTCTGGTGAGCACTAGTGTGATGTAGGTCTGCCAGGTGACTCCCCTTGCTCCTGGCTGTACCCTATCTATCCTTTCCTACCCTGACAGGGCAGGAGAAACGTGAGGTCGGGGTATTCAGCCTGCTCCCCCTCTCCCTGCAGAGTGGCCCCAGTCTGGCTGTGCCTTTCATCCAAGGTTGAAGGTCGCTGCTCCTCCAGAGGATGATCCTGAACAAAACTCTCTCTTTTGTAGTTCCAGTAACCACTTCCTCGCCTTCAGGCCAAGAGATAGTAACAGCTCTGTCCCTACTAACCTCAGGCTGGTGTTTTCATTCCTTGTGGTTCCCTTAACCACTTGGGGACCAGCATCCGACAGCAACAGAAGAACGTGCACAGCGACTTTAGCCCACGGCCGGGATATGACTTTTCTAATTTTTCATGTATCAAAATAAAATTGTGAACATTTAAAAATAACGTAATGAAAACATATATGTATATGTTACCTATTCTGATTTACATTACAAGTAAAGCTGCCTGTAAAGTACAACAAGCTTTCAGTGCTTTCAAGCTTTCCTTGGCCGGGCGCGGTGGCTGACGCCTGTAATCCTAGCACTCTAGGAGGCCGAGGCGGGTGGATTGCTCGAGGTCAGGAGTTCGAAACCAGCCTGAGCGAGACCTCGTCTCTACTAAAAATAGAAATTAATCGACCAACTAAAAATATATATACAAAAAAAAAAAAAAATAGCCAGGCATGCTAGCGCATGCCTGTAGTCCCAGCTACTCAGGAGGCTGAAGCAGAAGGATTGCTTGAGCCCAGGAGATTGAGGTTGCTGTGAGCTAGGCTGACACCACGGCACTCACTCTAGCCTGGGCAACAAAGTGAGACTCTGTCTCAATAAATAAATAAATAAATAAAGCTTTCCATCACACAAGAGAAAAGGGATTTGTCGTCAATGCACAGCACAAACTATCATGCAGATTATGAGTGCCGGCTGTGGGCAAGTTTTCACGGCCGGTGAGCACCGTACCAAAGTGGTTAAACTTCACATAAATAGTCCCTTTATAAATAAACTCTCCTAATTACTCAAACTCAAATGTGTGATCTGTTTCCTATTGAACTTTCATTTGACACCTGGGACATTTCTGTACATCCCCCAAAGCACAACACTCAAGGTTCTGCTTTTGTTTATTTTCAAATGGTGGACAAAGCCATCTCTCCTATCATCTCCAAGCCACAGGCAGAGGCCCAGGACAGGGGTCAGAGATAGTATAAACTGAGAGACGAAATAAAGGGTAGGGTGCCAAGAGGTAGGACTGGTCTTTTTTTTTTTTTGAGACAGAGTCTCGCCTTGTTGCCCAGGCTAGAGTGAGTACCCTGGCATCAGCCTAGGCCACAGCAACCTCAAACTCCTGGGCTCAAGCGATCCTTCTGCCTCAGCCTCCCAAGTAGCTGGGACTACAGGCATGTGCCACCATGCCCGGCTAATTTTTTCTCTATATATTAGTTGGCCAATTAATTTCTTTCTATTTATAGTAGAGACAGGTCTCGCTCTTGCTCAGGCTGGTCTCGAACTCTTGACTTCGAGCCATCCGCCCACCTCGGCCTCCCAGAGTGCTAGGATTACAGGTGTGAGCCACCACGCCCAGCCTAGGGCTGGTCTTTGGAAAGTGGTGAACCAAGGGCTGGGTGGAGTTCAAAGATACAGACTACATAGTATTCTTTGCCAATAAAAAAATATGCAGGCCAGGCGTGGTGGCTCACGCCTGTAATCCTAGCACTCTAGGAGGCCGAGGAGTGCGGATTGCTCGAGGTCAGGAGTTCGAAACCAGGGTGAGCGAGACCCTGTCTCTACTAAAAATAGAAAGAAATTAATTGGCCAACTAATATATATAGAAAAAATTAGCTGGGCATGGTGGCACATGCCTGTAGTCCCAGCTACTTGGGAGGCTGAGGCAGGGGGTTTGCTTGAGCCCAGGAATTTGAGGTTGCTGTGAGCTAGGCTGATGCCACGGCACTCACTCTAGCCTGGGCAACAAAGTGAGACTCTGTCTCAAAAAAATAAAAAATAAAAAATATGCCAGGCATGGAGGCGTGTGCCTAGAGTTCCAACTTTTCAGGAGAATGAGGTGGGAGGATGTCTTGAACCCAAGAGTTTGACACCAGGCTGGCATAGTGAGAGCCCATCTCTTTAAAAAATTACATTTTCTTGAGTTCTAATTTGATGTATATAAATGTTTTATTCTTTACTTTTTTCCATAGGATTTTAGAGAGGCAATATAGAATTATAGTTAAAGCATGAAGTTCAGAGGCAGTCTTTTCTAATTAAATCCTGATTCTGTCACTTAGAAGCTACATAACATTGGACATGTAATTTAACCTCTGTCTCCATGTCCTTGTCTGTTAAATGTGGTTAATATTACCTACTTTTTACGTGTTTGTGAAGATTAAAGCAGTTGGTACAAGGAAGGGCTTAGAATAGTGCCCAGCCCATAGTAAGTGCTCTGCAAATGTTAACTGTTATTGTTTGGAGGCAGAACAAATCTTAGATCTTATTAGACTAACTTATCAGCCAAAGAAATAAAGAAGTATAGACCAAATCACTTGTATAAGGTCACATTGCTAATTACAGGAAAAGCAAAAATTAATCCTAGGCTTGTTTACTGATTTTTTCTTAGGTAACCAATATTTATTTCACCAGTGTAACTGTGATAACAAAAGGTCCATTAATTTGGTTAAGCTTATACAAATGGTTAGAGCCAATGTGAGAACTGAACAAACAAGCAAACAGACAGCAAAAGCAACCACAAAACAAAGCTCTTGATCCCACCTGTTCAGCTGTCTTTCCCCTCATCATGCTACCCATGGTGCAGCCTCACTGTCAGAATCCTACCTTGGATTTTAATCAGTTCCTTGTCTAGCATGCTTTGGAAAATCTACCCACATCATCTGTGGGGTTTATGATATTACATTTGGCACTTAGATCTTGGTTTTTGGCTGATATGCAAAAATGAAAAAGAGCAAGAAATTCCCCCGAGACTCCACAGCTGTGCATGTGAAAGAACACAAATCTCTCCAACCAAGATCTAGAAAAAAAAAAAAAAAGCCCTCAAAGTAATTTATGCTCCAAGATTTCCCTCTGGATCTGCATTTTCTGAAAGTCTCAGATGGTATGTTTTTGTGTGTGCGCGCTAATTTCATTCTCCTTGGTCAAACTATCTACTCCTGGGAGCACAGAAGTCCTGCTGGTTGGGGAATTGTCTCTGCCAGGGGAGGGCAACAGCTCAGTAAATCCTCCTTTAACTGTGAAGACAGCTGTAAGCCCTTTAAATTCATAAGTGAAATTAAATCACAGAATTCTGTAGATGGGTTTGATGCTACCCAAAGATTCCCTGAGTGCAGAGCTAATCCTTAAGTTAAAAAAGTAGCAAAGCTAAATGATCTATCTAGGATGGATGATTCCCCCTGACTGCCAAGGAGAAGGTTTGATGAGACTTAATTACAATAAAACAAAGCAAAATCTGTTGATAACTATGGCTGGGCCAACAGAGGACACAACAAAGTGCGCAATTGAAGTAGTTTTCCAGGTAATTTGTGTTTGAAACAAGGCCTTACAGTATACAGAGGTTTTAAGATTCTTCTCTAGGTTGTAAATCTGTAGTCAATAATGAAAATTTGCTCTGCTTTAGGAAGTTGGTATATTTTTCATGGTTCTGGCTAGAAGGCAAAAATCTGGTGTCTGTTTCCAGTGTTATAATTCTCTGTTTTGGGGCCAGTCGCTCATTCTCTTGTGCCTCAGTTTCTCTAATATTGGAAACAATGTATAATCTGCGTATGCTATGCTTTTAACACATGCCTATCAATTTCTTTACATAATGGAGAGTGTGGGAATATTAATATTCAATTTGAGTTATAAAAATATAATTTGTATTTCAGGAATACAACTATTGAGGCAAGTGAAGTACACCATCCCATTATTGGAAAAGACATTTAAAAATTTTTGGTGGGGGAACACTATTGGGAATTCAAAACACTTCCCCCATATGAAAACAGTAGAAAATGGAACTTTATGTTACCTTTTATAGGTGCAGATCTGTATTACTTGAGCATGTCAGAAATCCCTTGAAAATAAAATAGCCTCCTGCATAATTTTACAAAAGTTAAAGGTTGCCTTATTTCTGACACATGCCTACTCTTTGTCATATGGCTTGTTTGTAAAGGAGTCACCAGATACTGTCATCTGAACTCCTGAAATTTACATTTAGTGTCAAGGACTAAGAACCAATTCTTCCGAATAATCACTAACACACACACACACACACACACACACACACACACACACACACACACACACAGAGCTCTAATGCCTTCTCTTTTAAAAAAGGAAATGTGAAGACCCTTATCTATTAGGAATGGTATAAACCTTTGCACTTTCATTGAAGCGAGGTGAGGTCCTGCAATCCTCAACTGTTTTTCCCTTTTCATGTTGTTTTCTTTGCATATCAATACTTACGGGTGGGCTGGGCATGGTGTCTCATGCCTGTAATCCTAGCACTCTGGGAGACTGAGGTGGGAGGATGGCTCAAGGTCAGGAGTTTAAAACCAGCCTGAGCAAGAGTGAGACCCCATCTCTACTAAAAATAGAAAGAAATTAATTGGCCAACTAAAAATATATATAGAAAAAATTAGCTGGGCATGGGGGCGCATGCCTGTTGTCCCAGCTACTCGGGAGACTGAGGCAGAAGGATTGCCTGAGCCCAGGAGATTGAGGTTGCTGTGAGCTAGGCTGACGCCACGGCACTCTAGGCAGGGCAACAGAGTAAGACTCTGTCTCAAAAAAAAAAAAAAAATACTTAGGGGTGGATCCAAGGTTCTCAAACCCACATCAATTGATTGTTAAGGTCAGATTCCCTCCCACCCCTACATACCCCTCTTTCCTAAGCCCCCGACTCTCTGTTCTTAAAGGATGAGATCCTAAATATTGAAAGGATTAAACTCTTCCTACCTTGTAATCCTCACTTCAATGGTGAGATGAAGGTTTCTCTTGTGATAGATTTGCATTTTCCTAGTAAGGTTAAATATCTCCATTTTCACCCTAAATCAAGTTGTCAATGGATCTGTCAAATACACTTTCTGAGTATTCTTCAGACTGGTCAAATCATACTTACTTGGTCTAGATATTTGAGGCCCCATCTCAAGTTCTAGGAATTTGTAATTCCTGAAAAATTGAACTTCTTTAGGTGATTGTTCTGAATCAGATCTCTGATTTGATTTTTCATGTTGTGTTAGTAGCAAAGACTAAAAGAAAATTGCCCAGGGACAACCACTTGGACAAGGAACTAACACATCTTTGTTGAGTATCTTTTGTTTCCTTCAGAAATTTTTCAGCACAGGCTAACTCTCATCCTCTCATCAGCACTGAGTGTGTCTTTACTTAAAGAGGTGGAGATAGAGGGCAAAGAACAGATTCCTTTGGACATAAAATCATTTTGTCCTCATTTAATCTTTGAGATGTGTAGTGGGACTTCTTTCCTGCCCAGATTCTTTCCTGCCTCATGATCTTGAATAACAGGTGCTCTAGTTAGAGCTGTAGAACTCACTGTGACGAACAAATCAAGACATGAAATCAAAAGTTGTTTTATCATTTCCAGATAGTATGAAATCTGAGTAAGAACTACATAAGCCCCACATTAATGAGTGAGTCACCAGGTGTCATAGACAGAATAATTCCCTCCCCCAAACCCAAATATCCACATCCTAATCCTTAGAACCTGTGAGTGTTAACTTATATGGCAAAAGAGACTTTGCGAATGTGATTAAATTATGCATCTTGAAATGGGGAGAATATCCTGAAGGCCCTTAATGTTATCATAAGTGTCTTTGTAAGAGTGAGGCAGAGGGAGAAGAAGCGGAAAAGAAATCTTTTCCTTACCCATCACTAGGTTCATGGCTGAGGTTCCTACAGCAAAACACAGATTGACTGGAGAGAAGCATACAAATTTACTTCCTAAGTTTTATATGATACAGGAGCCTTTACAAAGAAACGAAGACCCGAAGGAACAGGGAAATCTGTGTGTTTGTGTGCTTACATTTGATGGAGAGCAAACAGTCATGCATGCAGAAGTATGATCGGATAAAGGGGATATGATCTAATGGTAATAAACAGAGAGGAACTGAGCAAGGCCTGTTTGTTCAGATTCTGTTTAGTATCTCTGCATCTTTGCTCCTTTCCTCCAGGTATAAGGAGGGTGTCTCTTGAGTAAGAATCTTATGACCCGCATCAGGGGAAAGTCAGAAAATTCCTCCTAGGTTTTATGCATCAAGGGAGAAGGGTGGGGGAAAGGTGAAGTGGTCTTCCTGCTGCTGCTGTTTTCTCAGTGTGTCCTGACCACCATCAGAGATTTGACTACAGAAGAGGAGAAGGTGATGTGGTGATGGAAGCAGACTTTGAAGATGAGGAAGGGGCCAGAAGCTAAGGAGTACTGAGGGCCTCTGGAAGCTGGAAAAGGCAAGGAAATGGATTATTTTTTCAGAGCCCCTAGAAGGAACCAGCTCTGCCAACACCTTGACTTTACTCTGGGAAACTGATTTTGGCCTCCTCACCTCCAGAACTGTATGTATAAATTTGTGTTGTTTTAAGCCACTACATTTGTGATGATTTGTTATAGAAGCAACAGAAAATGAATACATCTAGGCCAGGTGCCATGGCTCATGCCTGTAATCCTAGCACGGTGGGAGGATCACTCGAGGTCAGGAGTTTGAGACCAGCCTGAGCAAGAGTGAGACCCCGTCTCTACCAAAAATAGAAACAATTAGCCGGGCATGGTGGCACACACCTGTAGTCCCAGCTACTTGGGAGGCTGAAGCAGGAGGATCGCTTGAGCCTAGGAGTTTTAGGTTGCAGTGAGCTATGATGAATTCACTGCACTCTAGCATGGGCAACAGAGTGAGAGCCCTGTCTCAAAAAAAAAAAAAAAAAAAAAGAGAGAGAGAGAGAGACAGAGAGAGAGAAGAAGCAGCTATATTGACATGGTATGTGGAAAAAAGGGAGAGAGAAAGTGATAGTCTCTAAATTCTAGATTTTAATCTTCTTTAAGTCGAGGAGCAAACTAGTAGTGTCAAGTGTTTCACTTTTACCTTTTATGGCAAAGAGTGCTCAATGTACTGAAAGTAATGCCAAGTGTGTGGAGGGGCAGGTAATCAGTTTTGGGATTGTTATTTTCAATGAGATTCTCTGAAAAGAAATTCAACCTGTAAATTTCATTAGGCAGCTTAGAAAGTTACAAATAATAGGCTCTCAGACATCGAAGTTTCTGTTTAATTCTGCCTGGGACGGAATTTTTTTGTAATTCTGTGAATTACAAAATTTTGTAAAATGTGTTACATGTACACATTTTGTAAAATGTGTTAAGAAGAAGGTTATCGTTGCATGACATAGAGATCTCTGAGGAATCTGATCTTGAGAACTTGAACCCAATGTGTGCCGTGGGCTCCACAGAGCAACCTTCTATTAGATCCAGGCAAAAACTTCTCCCATTTCCTATTACATTTCTAGGCCTATAAAAGTTTTACTGGCCACTTTGAAACCCTCGGTGAGTCTAGAAGAGCAGCAGCAACCCTTTGTTAAACACAGGGTAGTTGCAATCTTCATCACCACCATCTCCATCACCAGTATTTGTAGCACACTTAGCAATCTACAAAGAGCTTTCAATCACATGGCCTCCTTAGAATGAGATACTTATTGACCTTTGGAGCTGGATGGAGCGTTTGGGCACTTCATCTTGTGATGGTTTGGTGGGGTAAGCAAGGCAGCATTATTATTGTTATTATCCTCCTTGTACAATCCCCCAAAACACTCAGTGTGTGTTACAGGGGGAGGGCTTGATAAATGTGAAACTGATGTTTGTAAATAAGGAAAACGAAGTTCAGAGAAGTTCTGTAGTTTTCCCAGTGTTAGACAGGCACAAAGGGAATTGCAGGCGCTGGAACTCAGGGCTATTGATCTATTACATGGAAGAAGATAAAAAAAAAAGTCCTGTGTAAACGCATGGAAATATCTCTACTATGTCTTAGTTGCATAGTAACTTAGTTGCGTAGCAGCAGCAGCAGCAGCAGCAGCAGCAAGAAGATCAAAAGGAGGCAGTGATTCATCAAAAGTACATATTCATTGGCTTTATCTCACTAGATGTGAAGAATAGAGAAAAAAGGAAATGAAAATTGATGATGCACCACCTTAAAACAAAATCAACATCATAATATTGTCACTGGATGTTGATCATTTGTTGTAGAAACAGGGAAAGGGATTTAGCAACGTGGCTATCGGTCATTTGTACTTTCTTTGCCCATTCTTCTTCTCGGTGGGGAGCAGGAGTAAGATTTCCTCTCCTTTGTGAAACTACAGTCAGTTTCTCTTTCTAGACTTGAGTTTTCCTTGACAGCAGTTAATACATAGCTAACCCAATCTCAAATGAACACATATGTAAATTCACACAATTGTTTCTATTTGTAAAGGGAAAAGCTATTGTCAACAAAATGTGAGAAGTGCTCTTTTAGAAAGTCCTCAATCACTCACAGCAAAGGTGTTTAAAGTGCTAAAGCCCAAGGAAGGCATCTCTGAAGCTTGCTTTGTATTGAGACCCATTCTGCATCCACCGAGATCCTGGGTCATTGAGAAGCCTATCATCAGTCGGAAAAACGGGATGAAATTAAGGGCTTTCCATAGAATGTTCACTTATTTCTACCGAAGTTTTAATTCAAATTAGTTGAGTTTGATGAAGTTCCTCAGTTACAGGTTAAAGGACACTAATGTTTATTGGACTGTTATTTCAACAACCCAATGAGGTAGGAATTATTTGTTAGGTTTTTATGATGAGAAAACGGAGAGATAGGTTAAGGAACTTAGTGAAACTGTATAACATTGAAGTTAAGCGCTGGTGCTTGAGTTTCATTGCCTTGAGTTCCAATCCTGACACGATCATTAACTAGCTGTGTGATCTTGGGAGGAAAATGGACTCTGAGCCTCGGTGTCTTTGCCCCTAAAATGAGGTGGGGTTGGGTTCTAGGAGCCACTGCATACAGTTGTTTGGTGGATTCATGTCAGACTATAAATACTCACTAAGTTATTATCATTAAAGTGATGGAAGTTTAGATTTCAGAGATGGGATTCAAACCTCAAGCCCATCTCATTGCCACATATCACCCTTTGGGTGATGTTCACAAAGGCCAACATTTTTCATGGCGAGATGTCTAGAATTAGACCTTTAAAATGATCTTCTGGTCAATTTTTAAATCTTCTGCTCAGCAAGTTGCCCACCTACAGGTGGGGCACTTGTCATGTCTTAAATTGAGGGCTGCAAGAATGTGGGATGGAGGCCACCAGTCCCATATAATTTCTTATTCCAGGACATGGAAATGGGCACCAGGAGATACAAATGGAGTTGGGCAAGAGAGACTCTATCTATTTCCATGGTAGTTGGCTTTGAAGGAGATCTGTTAAGGGTAATTCTGTCTGTGTGTCTGTCTCTCTCTATTAAACACACACACACACACACAAATGTGGAAAACACCATCCAGGGAGGAATATGAAGAGTTCCATAAAGATAAAGGCTATGTTGTTCCCAAATTCATTTTGGCAGGAGAGCCAATGACACACCCAGTCCAAATCAAGGCATGCAGTGCCATACATGGTTCTCTCACCACATGCTCCACTAACAAGGAAAAGGTAGATTCATAACAGAGAGTAAAGTGGAAGGATATTGGGAAGAGTTCTTGGAAGAAAGATAAAAAGAAAACATTTGATGGCCGGGCACGGTGGCTCACACCTGTAATCCTAGCTCTCTGGGAGGCCGAGGTGGGCGGATCATTTGAGCTCAGGAGTTCGAGACCAGCCTGAGCAAGAGCGAGACCCCATCTCTACTATAAATAGAAAGAAATTAATTGGCCAACTAATATATATAGAAAAAATTCGCCGGGCATGGTGGCACATGCCTGTAGTCCCAGCTACTCGGGAGGCTGAGGCAGCAGGATTGCTTGAGCCCAGGAGTTTGAGGTTGCTGTGAGCTAGGCTGACGCCACGGCACTCACTCTAGCCTGGGTAATAAAGTGAGACTCTGTCTCAA
>VSMD01016698.1:0-49395 GCA_008750895.1 Mirza zaza | reverse complement strand
ATTTTTAATTGCTGTTTCTATTTCAGCTGTTGAGATTGGTCTGTTCAGGGAATCAATTTCTTCCTGGTTGAGCCTAGGGAGGCTGTGTGTTTCTAGAAATTTGTCCATTTCCTCCACATTTTCCAATTTGTGTGAATAAAGATTTTTGTAGTACTCATAAATTATATCTTGTATCTCTTTGGGATCAGTTGTGATATCTCCTTTTTTGTTCCTGATGGAGCTTATTAGAGATTTCTCTTTTCTGCTTTTCGTTAGCTTAGCCAATGGCCTGTCTATTTTGTTTATTTTTTCAAAGAACCAACTTTTTGATTTATTAATCTCCTGAATAGCTTCCCTGTTTTCGATTTCATTTAGTTCTGATTTGATCTTGTTGATTTCACTCCTTCTGCTGGGTTTGGGGCTGGTCTGTTCTTCCTTTTCCAACTCTTTGAGTTGTTTCATTAGGTTGTCTATTTGTGATCTTTTTGACTTTTGGTTATAGGCATTTATGGAGATAAACTTTCCTCTCAGAACTGCTTTAGCTGTGTCCCAGAGGATTTGATAACTTGTCTCTCCATTGTCATTTTCTTCATAGAACTTTTTTATTTCCATCTTGATTTCTTCATTTATGAAGTAATCAGGTGCTTTCTGCAGAATTAAGCATTGAACGGAGGGAGGGGAGATTCGCTGGAGTTCCCCTGCACCCCAGCAGGGGGAGCCCTTACTCCCGTGCGCTGGGGTACCCCGGCTCTCTGCACCTGAGCCCCAGGCTCTCCATTGGAAGGTTCCCAGGTTCTCTGTGGCCCCCGCTATGTTGTGATTTTTTTTTTTTATCAACAGTCAGGTGTTCTTTGGCCATCTCCCTGCCACCTGCGCGGGCGCTGCGCACCTCGAGCCTCCTGCTGGCTGCAGCTTTGGCTGTGCGGTTGTAGGATGCTCCCCTGCAGGTGTGTGACCGGGACCCTGAGCCCAGCCCAGCCCTCCTGCTGGAGCCGAGGGGTCCGACCTCCTCCTTCCACGGTAGGAGCCGGGTAAACAAGCTCAAGTGCAAAAGCAGCCTTGACCCAGCCTCCTGCAGGAGACTAACTACCAAATAATGCGTGAGGAAGTTCCAGCTCCCAGCGCACCAACCACCCTGACCCAGCCTGGGGCCGTCCAGTTGAGAACAGGCCCTTGCACGCCACCTCCTGACTGCCTTTTCTGACTTAGCCAGGGCGGAGGTTCGGACGTGGTAACAGGCACTGCATCCCTTTTAAGCTGCCGAGAACCTTGTCTGCCGTGCTGTCTGTCTCTAGGCCTCAGTCTCCCCATCTGACAAATGGGGCTGCTGCACCCGTGAACTCTGCTGTTTGGAAGCCTGAGAGGGTCAGCTAAGAAACAAATTGCTAGAAGGGGTGCCGTGGAACCAAGGGATTGATAAGCTCTCTTCGAATGAATAAGATCGCCGAGGCTGCCACCTTCCTACAGCAAGCACTTTGGAATCTGGGATCTCACAGCTAGTCACCCCCTGGTTGGAAACATGATCCTCAGTCACCCCTTGTCAAGAACGGCTGTCAGGGCAATTTGGAGCCCAGGCAGGAGCAGTGTTGGAGGGGGCAGCTGGAGCAGGGGCTGGGGGAGGCGAGAGAGTTGCCGAAGGAGCCAGGAGGGAGGGCATCTGTCCGGTGGTCGATGGAGGGGTGGGAGGTGGGCTGGGGGCAGCCATGCATCTTCCTGCGGGGTGCGTGAGGGGGTCACAGCAGACCGGAACTCGCTTGGGACCAGGCCGGGAGTGAAGGATTGGTTTCCACCCACCTGCAGAGTGGTGAATGCACCTTCTGCCTTAGGGAGAGTTGGGGAGGGGAGAAAGGTGACCTCCATATGTGTGTGCGCCATGTCACCCCTCAGTGCAAGACAAGGTCCCCCTGGGAGGAAACAGAACTCGAGGACTAGACCAAGGTCCTGCACTTTGTAGGACTTTCTTGCCTCAAGGGCTTGCCTCGGTGCTGGGCTGAAGGCTGGAGGGGCAGGCATCTTGGGCGGGCTGCTATTTCTGCCTCTATACGACAGCTCATGTGTCTTTCTCATGCCTAGATGTCTACATAATATGTGGTGTCACATCAGACACCTGCTGTTAGGTTTTTTTTTTTTCCCCAGCTTGGTACGGAACACAATGGTGTTCCCGCAAGATGGTGTTCCTGACTTAGACCAATTTGTTCTTCCTCTGAAATCTGATAATGGACATCTTTTCAACAATTAAGAAAAAAAAAAAGACATGAATATGATTTTCTCAATTTTAAGATATTTTTTTAAAAAATCATTGGGGCCTGTTACTCGCTGTCAAAGTCAGAATCTAGAAAAGATAATGACCAATTTAGCAGGCAATCATACATTTATAATATTCATTTAGCTTAACATATCAATATTTCATGGTGTTCTGCAAAGAAGAACAGAAATTTCTAGCTGCTCTGCTACCCAACTGTATTAAAAAAAAGTTGTTTCTGCTGCACTTGCAAAGCCAGCTCTAAAGTGAGCTGCTCTGAAGAGGGACCCCCAGAGGAGCAGGGCTAACGGGGGAGATCGGGGCTTCTGGAACCCCTGACAGCCGCCACCTCAGCAGTTTTCCTGACATTCCTGCATGTTCAGGAGATTTAGATCAGCGTTTTGCTTTTAAAGATCTCAAGCTGTATAATTTGTAGACAAGGCTCTAGCCTAGAGCCTTTTGTGGCAGATCTTTAGAAGTCAAAAGCAGAAAGAGAATGGAGAATGATTAGCAGGAATGTCCGATAAACAACCAGCTCTAGTCGTGTAAAGAACTAAAAGCAAAATCTACATGCAAATGTCTGAATATTCAAGTATTTTTCCATCAGGCTATGAAGAATCACATCTCTCCCCTTAAATCCGTATGTTGAAGTCCGAGCTCCCAGGACCTCAGAAGGCGACCTTATTTGGAAACAGGAATTTGCAGATGTATTAGTAAAGTTAACATGGGGTCATATGGGCAAAGGGTGAGCCCCTAATCTGATGTGACCGTGTCCTTATAATAAATAGAAGTTTCGACACAGAGACAGCTTGCTGCTACATGCCAAGGAACTCCCAGAATCTGGGAGAAAGATCTAGATCAGATCCTTCCCTTGCATGGCCCTGCTGACATCTTGATCTCAGACTTCCCAGCTGCCATAACCATGAGACAAGGAATTTCTGTTGTTTAACCCACTCAGTGGTACTTACTGTGGCCCTAGCAAACGGATACAGTGACTAGCGAATCTCTTGCAATGGTTGGGGGCTGTGGGCAGAGGTTGAAGTGCTTTGGCTTGCTTCTATGGGCTGCTGCACTCCCTGTTCTCATGAAGACTCCATCCCTTTAGTCCTGGGAAGCACCATTCTCCAAAGTTATAGCCACTAAGAACAGTCTCGGTAGGCTACAGAGCCTGGCAGTGGGCTGTGATCGGAAGACTCAAGGCTATTTCTTAATTTATTTTATTTTATTTTTTAATATACCAAGCAAAGCATACTTAAGTCCTAATTCCACTTCTTAATTAAACATTAGAGGTTTGCACTGGCTCTGCAGAACATGCGGTTATCTGTTCTCTCTCAATCATGCTAAACTCATAAATCTAATTTGTCTCTGGCGTTAAGCCAGGAGCAAATGCAAGAGATTAACTTTTTCAACCTATCAGGACTGAAAATGGAAATTATTCCAATGTTATTGTTTTTTTTTTTAATTGATCGTTTTAATGTGATTTCTAGAGGCCACATGCAGATCTCTTGAATGTGAGGAGAATAGGAAATGGGAAAATGGAGCTCTTCCCTTCTAACCACTTGCTTACCCAAATTCAGGGATGAAAGACGTCACCAAAGCTATCACGTGTCGAGCTGGCTTCTGACTTACAGAGTCGTAGAGTTCTACAGAGGTCACCTTGGACAGGTGTCGCCTTTTACAGATGAGAAGTGAGGGTCGGGAAGTCTATATGCATGTCCACCACGGTACAGCCATTGAGGTGGCACTAAGGGTGCCAGCGTGAGTTGTATCTCCTGCCCTCAAGGATCTGATGATCAAGTGGGGGACAGAGGACAGTGAACAAACAATTCCAGTCCCTGTGATGAGCACATGTACAGGACACCAGCACAGCAGAGAGGCTTTGTTGTCTTTAGGAAGGTGACCCAGGATGGCTTTCTGGAGGGAAAGACACTCCAGCTGAACCTGGCAGGAGGACTAGAGCTGACCAGGTGATGGAGGAGGAAGGACGAGTGTTTGGGGAAGCAGAAACAACATGAGGAACAGCCCGAAGCTGAGACACGGACCAGTCCTTCATCTGTGCGGGGCCCTACCCACTGTTCCAGGGAGCTCGGGCATCATGGGAAAACTACGGGGGATCTTTGAAACGCTTTGGGAAGGGCTCTGCAAAGTTTTTTTCAAGTCTCATTGGCCAGAATGGGGTCACCCTATGGGAAGTGGGGCTATTAAACATCCTACAATGCACGGGAAACGCCACCCACCCCCCAAAAACTTACCTTGCCCAAAATGTACATGTGCATTGGGAGACTCTGACTGTAACCAGTTATTAATGAGAGAATGCAATGACCATAAGCCAACCAGGTGGTCCCCTGGGTCTGGAAAAGGAGTCAACTCTCCCTGAGTTGTGCGTGACAGCAGACGCCTGACCAGAATGGGAGGAACCAGGGAGGAAGGTGGGACTGGATGCAGGGCAGGTGCTTACCACGGACTCACTGCAGACGGAGACAGTGGGTCACTCGGCTTCACCCAGGAGAGCTCGTCCCTCCTCGTCCACGGGGGAGCAGCCAGGCCAGCACTTCAGAAACCAGTTGCCTTTTCCCTGATGGACAGATGGCAGGGCCAGCCCAATTTTGTGAGGCCCGAAGCTTGCACAATTTGGGAAGGCTTCTTTATTTAAAAAAAAAAAAAACGTACAAAATTAGATGCAAAAGCTACTGTATATTTAGAAGGAGAAAATGCATCCAAACAAATGACACGTTTAAAATAAACTAACAAGTACCGCAGATGGAAGGGGCTGTGTAGACGCGGCCCCGGGAGCTCGGGGCTCGCTGGCTCGGCCGTGAACGCCCTGTGGCGCGGTGGGCACGAGGCCTGCGTGTTCTCGGGGCCTGCGGGGAGATGATGGGGTTCCCCCGCTCGGCTCTCAGCAGGAGATTCAATCACCGCACGCAGGAGACCTGCCTTGGCAGTGTCGCCTCATTCTTCATTGCGGGGAAAGGAAAACCCTTTGGAAACTTGCTCTATTGGAGACAGACACTAGGGGGGGCCCTGGAACAACGCGGGGGGTCAGACTGCAGCTGGCCAGGTGGCAGCCCCTGCCCCTTCTCGGGAGGCAGCCCCGCTCCTTGTCGAGTGCGCTTTGGGAAGCCTGGGAGGTGCCAGCGCGGGCTCCCCAGCTCTGCCCAGGCCAGGTGTCAGCACCGTCCTCCCTGTGGGTCCTGCAGCTGCCAACCCGCTTCAGGTCAGGCAGCCGGAGGACAGGTGAGAACCACGGCCATTGCCTGGAGACCCACCAGGAATCTCCTCGTGGCCCCATGTCGGGGGGACACCACGACAGTCACCCCCTTTCCCAGGGGCCTCTTCCAGCCGCTCCCGAGAGAGCAGGAGGAGGCCCAGGGGTGGAGGCTCCGAATCTTGAAGCCTCCAGAATGCTCCTGGCCTTGCCCTGCGGTTCAGGTGGAGTCAAAGGGGGACCCCTTCAACTGGCTGCCCCCCACTTCTGGCCATCAGAGGAGGTGCCCCGCCAAACAACAACTCACCCCAAACCCGGGACTCCCCAATATCATAAGCTGTCCTCTGTTTCGGTGATTGTTAAATGAGAGGAAAAATCACAATACAGACCTCACCAGGCCATCATGAAAACTAAACCCAGGCTCTTTTCCAGAGCCTACGAGGACCCGCCCTGCCTCCTCCTTTTCAGCTGCGGCCCCCTCTCCATGTGCCACACAGCTCCCCATGCGGCCTTCTTCCTGCTCCTCAAATGCACGAAGTGCCGCCCCACCTCAGAGCCTTTGCACTTGCTGTTCCACCTAACCAAAGGCTGTTCCCTCTGCCCTTCACCTGGCTTGTTCTTGCTTGGCCTCATAGCTTGTGTTAAAGGACCGTCTCAGGAGGCCTCCCTGGGTCTCTCCAGCTCATGTAGGTCCCCACCCCTGTGACTCTATCTGGAAACCTACTGGCTGCCTTCCTGCTGCTATCTGTTGTTGCCACTGGTGTCTGTCTCCCCAGCCAGAAGGTTCTCTGCGTGAGTGCAGGGCCACGACTCTGTTCACAGCTGCATCCCAGGAGCATAGAGCCTGGCACGAGGTAGCTCAAGGAATCCCTGCTGAACGAATGCATGGATTAATGAATGAATGAAACAGTGACACCCTGGAAGCCAAGTCCTGGGGATACCAAAGGTGATTAGTAAATTGTTCTGTCTCCTCTGCCTTTGTTCTCAAAAGTGGAGAATTTGATTTGGGCTTCTATTAGGAAAGAAATGCACCAGAGGAGGTCAGGAGATGTACCGGGGCTGGGGCCAGAGGGTCAGTGCTGGTGAGAAATCTTAAATCTCTGCATGAAGGAGAGCTCCAGTTCCCTCTACATGCAGGAGATGATCCAAAGTCATATGTAAATGAAACACGTGTTCTTTCTTTCTTTCTTTCTTTCTTTCTTTCTTTCTTTCTTTCTTTCTTTCTCTCTCTCTCTTTCTCTCTTTCTCTTTCTTTCTTTCTTTTTTTATTTTCTTTCTTCTTTCTTTGTTTCTTTTTTTCTTTCTTTCTTTCTTTCTCTCTCTGAGACAAGGTCTTGCTCTGTTACCCCAGCTAACATGTAGTGGCATCACCATAGCTCACTGCAACCTCAAACTCTTGCAAGCAATCCTCCTGCCTCAGCCTCCCAGAGTGCTAGGATCACAGGTCCAGGATTACAGGAGCTGCCGTGCCCGGCCTGTTTCTATACTGCCTTGTTCTTGATATTTCTGGAAACACTGACTGCAAAGATACTATTTGACAGAGGTAACATAGACCTGACCCTCAAGCATCCATTCTTGCCTGAATATGAACACACTAAACCCAGCGCCAGCTCGGATGGAGACACGATGCAGGGACTCAGCTGTGAGACTCTGAGCAAGTTGCCAAATCTCTCAGGCCTCGGTTTCCCCGTCTGCTAAATGGAGAGGGACTCATTCGCTCCAGTCATCTCCCAAGGCGGTAGTGAGTCACGAGGGGGTTGGGGGATACGAAGCTAAGAGCAATCCCTGGGGTGCCCGCTGGCCTGTGCCCCCTTGGAAGTGGCGCTCTCATGTGTGTCCCCTCCGTGGGGCCAGATGGGTGCTCCCTTGTGCCTAGGACAGAGCTTTTGGGCAGGGCCGAAGCGCTCACCCAGCCCACAGGGAACACGTCCTGAGACAGGGATGAAATTAGCCTCTTTATGAGGTGGCCAGCAGGCTTGGGAGAGTGTGACACCATGGTGGGCTGTGGACTCAGTATCAGGGGCTACGGTAGAGTCCTGCTGACCCCGTGTGCAACTTGGGGCCGACCTCTTTCTCCTTCTAGGCTGCGACGCCCTCACCTCTACCGTGTGAGTGTGTGTGTGTGAGTGTGTGTGTGTCTGTGTATTAAACCGGGCACCATAGTTCCAAACTTGGAGATCTTAATGGAAACTCCTCCCTACCCCCAGAGGATGGATACAGACACAGCTCAGATACGTTACAGGCTCAGTTCCAGATCTCTACAATAAAGTAACTATTGCAATAAAGCGAGTCACACAAACTTTTTTTGTTTCCTGCTACAGATAAAAGTTATGTTTATACTATACTGCAGTCTATTAAGCGTGCAATAGCATTATGTCTAACAAGGGTACGTACTTTAATTTAAAAATACTTTATTGCTAAACAATGCTAACGATCATTGAGCCTTCAGGGAGTCGTAATCTGTTTGCTGGTGGAGGGTCTTGCCTCGACGGCTGCTGACTGATCAGGGTGGCTGTGGCAATTTTTAAAAATAAAACAATGAAGTTTGCCACATAGATTGACTTTTTCTTTCACAAAAGATTTCTCTGCAGCATGCGATGCAGTTTGGTGGCGTTTTACCCACCGTAGAACTTCTTTCGAAATTGGAGTCAGTCCTCTCCAACCCTGCAGCTGCTTTATCAGCCAAGTTTATGGAATATTCTAAATCCTTTGTTGCCATTTCAACGATGTCCACAGCACCCTCGCTAGGAGTAATTTCTATCTCAAAAAACTACTTTCCCGGCTCATTCATGGGAAGCAACTCCTCATCCGTTCAGGTTTCATCATGAGATTGCAACAATTCAGTCCCATCTTCAGACTCCCCTTCTGATTCTACTTCTCTTGGAATTTCTACCACATCTGCAGTGACCTCCTCCACTGACATTTTGAACCCCTCAAAGTCGTCCATGAGGGTTGGAATCAACTTCTTCCAAACTCCTGTTAACCTTGCTGTTTTGATCTTCTCCCCTGAATCACAAGCATTCTCACTGGCATCTAGAATCCTTCCCAGAAGGTTTTCAATTATCAGAGGAATTGCTGTCTACGGCAGCGATAGCCTTAGAAATGTATGCCTTAAATAATAAGACTGGAAAATCAAAATTACTCCTTGATCCACGGGCTGCTGAATGGATGTTGTGTTCACAGGCATGAAAACAACATTGATCTCTTGTATGTCTCCCTCAGGCGCATTGGGTGACCAGGTGCATTGTGAATGAACAGTAGTATTTGGAAACGAGTCTTTTTTTCTGAGAAGTACCACTCAATAGTGGGCTTAAAATATTTAGTAAACTATGCTGTAAACAGATGTGCTGTCATCCAGGCTTTGTTGTTCCATTTCTAGAGCACAGGCAGAGTAGATTTAGCAAAATTCGTAGGGCCCTAGTATTTCTAGAATGACAAATGAGCATTGGCTTCAACTTAAAGTCATCAGCTGCATTAGCCCCTAACAAGAGCATCAGTCTGTCTTTTGAAGCTTTGCAAGCCGGCTTTGACTTCTCTTCTTTAGCTATGAAAGTCCCAACTGGCATCTTCTTCCAACTGAAGCCTGCTTTGTCTACATTGAAAATCCATTGTTTAGCGTAGCCAACTTCATCAGCGATCTTAGCTAGGTCTTCTGGATAACTTGCTGCAGCTTCTACGTCAGCACCTGCTGCTTCACCTTGCACTTTTATGTTACGAAGATGAGTTCTTTTTGTAAACCTCATGAGCAAATCTCTGCAAGTTTCAAACTTTTCTTCTTCAGCTTCCTCACCTCTCTCAGACTTCATAGAATAGAATAGAATTAGCACCCTGCTCTGGATTAGGCTTTGGCTTAAGGGAATGCCATGGCCGGTTTGGTCTTCTCTCCAGACCACTAGAACTTTCTCCATATCAGCAAAAAGGCTGTTTTGCCTTCTTGTCATCCATGTGCTCACTGAAGTAGCACTTTTAATTTCCTTCAAGAACTTTTCCTTTGCATTCACGAGTTGGCTAACTGGTGCAAAAGCCATAGTTTTCAGCCTGTCTCAGCTTCTGACATGCCTTCCTCAGTAAGCCTAATCATTTCTAGCTTCTTATTTAAAGTGAGAGATGTGTGACTCTTCCTTCCATTTGAACACTTGGAGGCCATTATAGGGTTATTCATTGGCCTATTTTCCATATTGTTGTGTGTCAGGGAATTGGGAAGCTTCAAGCGAGGGAGAGAGACAGGAATGGCCAGTTGGTGGAGCAGTCAGAACACGTACAACATTTATCCATTAAGTTTGGCATCTTACATGGGTGTGGTTCGCAGCACCCCAAAACAATTTCAATAGTATCATCAAAGATCACTGATCACGGATTGCCACAACAGATAGTAATAATAATAAGGCAATTTGAAATATCGCAAGAATTACCAAAATGTGACACAGAGACCGGAAGTGAGCACGTGCTGTTGGGAAAATGGTGCTGATAGACTTGCTGGATGTTGAGTTGCCACAAATCCCTAAAAAACGCAATTTCTGCGAAGCTCAGTGAAGTAAAGTGCAATAAAATGAGACAGACCTATAAACCCCAGCAAACAAAAGTGGGGTGCCCTGAAGCTCATCTGTGGACCCCAGGCCCCTGGGTTCCAGGATCTTTAAGGACCTCCAAACTCTGTTTCAGTTCATGATTCTTTGGGACAAACAAGTGTAGCTGACCACAGGGCCCCCATGCCCAACGGAATTCCAGGTGTCAGAGTGGACAGAGCACCTGGCACCTCTCACACTCCCACACCTCACGGTAGCCCTCCCTGAGCCTGTGCCCAAAGCTGGCCTGCAGAGAGACCTGTTGGGCTAAAGAAAGATCTCAGTTAGAAGGGGCATGACTGATAGAAAGAGGACGGAGACAAAACTGGGGCTAAAGGGGTACAGGGAAATGATAATGATGACATTAGTGAAGCTTGAGTGACACCGTGCTACGTGCCTGGTACTGGTCAAAGCCCTTTGCAAGAATGAAGTCATTCACCATCACACTACCAGAAGGCAGGAGCGCAAACCTTGCAAAGGACTTTCACCTTTGTTTATCTGATTGAGTTTCTCTCAAATCCCTGGGTAGTTGTCATTCCCATCTTAAAGACAAAGAAATAGAGGCTCAGAGAGGTGAGATGATGAGTCACCCAGGGTCACAGGATTCCTCGTCTGTCCAGGAGCTCAAAGGGCAAATGCAGGACCCTGACTCAGGGAAGCCAGGCCTGCTTTGATGTGCTTTCCACTATCCCACGATTTGCCAGCAGAGGGTAGAAGAGAGCTCTTTTCCTGCTGTTTTCCCAGGCCGGCCAGCGGCAGCCCTAGACCCAGGATGTCACAGGGCAGGCGGCAAAGATCCATTCATTCACCCATTAAAAAAAAAAAAAAAGTATTATTTATTTCTTAACTTGCAAATTGTTCAACAAGTCACTTCATCCTTCTGAGTTTAATTCCCATATAATTCCTTTATAGATAAAATGAAATATTTAGCAGTGTCCGGCACAGAGCAAAAATAGTAGTTACTGCTATTGCCGTTGTCCATTGATTTGCACAATATTTCGTTCATTCCTCCAATCATTTTAATTCACCGAACATTGATTCATTTAGTATTTTTTAGGGGGAATGCACAGGGGTGAGTTTCAAAGGTGACTCGGGTATGTTCTCCCCAAGCAGGGAGAGAAAGCATCCATTGCAAAGTGACTGCAGTACGCCGTGGGAAGGAGGAGAGGGCTCCCCCCTACCCCTGGGGGGAGAAATAAAGGGCACCTTCTAGGATGCACAGAGCTCAGCCTGGACCTGTAGGATCCCCATCTCTGAGGATGGGGCTGCCTTGTCTGCATCTTTGCAAAACTTCCCAAATACTTCTGACAATAAGCTAAGTTCAGGGAACCACACTGAAATATGCATAGGATTTAATCCACTGAAGATGATTATGATCAGGACCCATATTTCTTCCTGAGGGGGGTTTGCTATGCATACTCGTGGGTGCAGGGAACTGGGCGAGGATTGCAGCAGCCTTACAAGGAAAGGGACACAGCAGACATAGCCTTTGTCCACAGCGTAGGCACCTTCTCCACCTCCCCAGTGACACTTGGTCCTGGAGCCTTCGCCTGAACATCACTCCTCTTTTGAGCCTCAGTTTCCCCATACGTATGAAAGGGTTTGCATCAGAACGTTCTTCGGATGCCTCTCAGCTCTGACCCGGATACGACTTTGATGCGGCCATCACTGCTCTGTGAGGCAGCCTGTTAGCTAGGACAGTGTGAACTTCAAGAGGAATCTGCTCGGTGTCTGCTACAGCTCCCTGTCACCCACAGAGAAAGCCCATACCCTTTGTCCCGGGACTCCGGCCCCTTGTGGAGGCAGCCCCTGCCCCCCTGCCCTCCTCATCTCCTTTACGCTTCAGTTGCAATGACACGACCTGCTCCCTCTTCCCCAGGCCTTTCACCAAGTCACTCTACCCTCCTGATTTTCTCCCCCCACCCCACAAACCACCCCTCTCCGCACCTGAATCAGAGCCTGTCAAACCCTTCAGGGCTTTGTTCAAATGCTGCCTCCTCTGTGAGGTCGTCCCTGATTTCTCCCAAGTTGAGTGACTTCTCCTTTTTATGTCTCCCACACCCAACTGTACATGATTATCCTTACTACCATGATTCACCAAGAGCTTACTGTGTGCTGGGTACTGACCCTTTCACATGCCTATAATGTCGTTACTATTGCCATTTCCATTTTATGGATGAAAAAAGTGAGATCCAGGGTGGTTAAACGACTTTCCCATGAGACACGGCTGTATATTCCAGTCGTTCCTGCAAGTGTCTCATCTCAGTGCCAGACTGGAGACTCCTCCTGGCACCCGAAATGCTTGTCAGTTGTATTTCTCAGGCCCTAGAAGGAGAACTTGAGAACTTATATTCAAGGATGCAGCAGTTTCTAGGAAGATAAGATCGGCAGGATGGGACAGCAGGAGGGGTGGAGAGTCAAAGCTATCTCTTGGGACACTTAAAAATGAGAAGGATCATGAAGAGACAAAAAATTAGGCCCAACTGTATCTTAATCCAAGCCAGTGAAATCTGACTGTGCCCATCCTCAGCTGCAGCAGGCTGGGAAAAATATTCCCCATCAAGAGCTATAGGTTCAGACCCAAGCCTTGCAAAGAATACCAGACATGTTTAGGTGATGCAATTTTTAAAGTGAAGACTTTTTTTTTTTTTGGAAGCTGGGAATGCAAAATAAAATAATAGCCACAACGCAAGTGAAATGCAATTTTTAATTTGACTCTTGGACGTGGTAGGAAAGGTGGGCATCGGGGGACTCCTGTAGAAGTCCCTTGTGCAAGGCCTGTGACAGAGCAGGCACATGGCCCTTTCCTTCCTTCACAGTTGCTTTCTAATTCAAGAAGTTGCTCAGATGGGAAAAACTGCCTGTCCATAATTGTCCCAGTGGCAGCCGGCATTAATAGAGTCTGCCCAACTGGTCTTTTGGGACTAGGTTTTTGAAAAATGACTGCCAAGGGTTAAGAACCAGGAGGTTTATTTTTCATTTGTGCAGGGATGAATCCCAGATACTTCGTTTTATTCTGGGACTTTTTTTTCCTTGTTTTTTCAAGCCTCCCAATGAATAGGGGGAAAAAAGTGATTCCAATTTGCAACAAGAGTGCAATTTCAATTGATTTAAAGTGGGGAGCAACACGGGTAAGGATCACAGAAAGAGGCTGGAATTAGTCAATAAATAAGGTGCAAGGTCCCAAGCCTGACTTCTCTTTCATTAGCTTTAAGGAATGAGAATAAAGAGACAGTGGTTCCATTTATCAGGTTGCTAATAAAAGTGTGAAGTGGCGCATCCCACGGCTTGGGACCCACACCATGTCATGGGAGGCACCGTGATCTAATCTGGAATTTACCCACCCGGCAATATGATTCGACTCATGATGATGGACTTACTAATTGCACCCTTCCAAAGAGCTTGGCCGCTCCCAGCTGCATGCCCTCATAGGCTGAGAAACTGGGACCCTCGTGTTTGGTTTTGGTGACATGGGGTCTCACCAAACGTTGCCCTCCCAGAGCAATGGACAATCCACCTCTCCTTCTTCCCTCCTCATCTTCCCCATAATGGATCCCATTCTGGCTGTCAGTCATAGAGAATCACTTCCGTTAATTCGATGTCTGGTGTTGGACAGTTCCCCATCCAGTTGGAGCACGATCGTGGCTGTGGCACAGAGTTAATAAGATGAAGGGTTTGGAACGATCTCTGGCACACAGTAAACACTCAGAGTGTGTTAGTATTCATTATTGTAGGTGTTGCTTTTCTGATTATTACCTAGAGGACGATAAAGGCTGTGTTGGGTGCGTGCGCGTGTGTGTGAGCACACGTGTGTGCGTGTCGTGGGGAGGAGCAAATAGCACAGCACACCGAGTGAGAGTAAGGTAGGAGATCAGGAGATCGGGGAAGGCTTGGGATGTGAGCACACGTGACATCCATTTGGAAGAGTAAGTTTCCCAGCTTCTATGCCCAAGAGCAGGCTGTAGCGTGGGGTAATTGACGAAGGCGCTGCTGATACAGACTAGCGGCAGAGCATGAGGGTCTCATGCAGCACACCCCACCCCCGGCAATTTGGATTTTCATCCCGTAGGTTTCTAACCTTTTCCGTTTCTGAAAAGCATAGATGAAGGAACAAGGAATGTGAGAGCTCTGGGAGAAAAACCCAAAGAAGCTCTTCCAGGGTTGACATTTAGAGAGAGTCTCATATTTTGTCTTTAAAATTCATTCTAAATTTGTGTTCTACTCTGTAATATAATCCAACGTAAACATTAAAATGATGGAACTCTAGGAAGATGCTCCGTGTTGACCTTGGGGGGCGGGAAGGGCTCCTGCTTGACACTCCTGGAACCTGGGTACCCAGTCTGAGAAACACCACTGCAGATGGTGGATGGAAACTTGGGGAAGGATTTTAAGAGGGAGGAAGGTGTGCTCAAGTTTGCAGTTCAGAAAGATGGGGTTGAGGGGTTAGAAGGAGCAAGTCAGGGGGCCAGGAATCTAGCCCAAAAGTAGCTCCAGTACTTCATTGCCCCATGGATGAAAGCGGGTAGCAGAGATGGAGCTGCGAATGAATGCCCCCCTCCCTGCAAAGTCCTGTGTTCCAGGACACCTTTCTCACCACTGACATGAGTGGCCATATGTTTTTGTGGTTTTTTGTAGTTGCTTGCAACTCTCACTCTTCCTTTTCATTTAAAATGATGATTCCTTATTTTAAAAGTTCTTGGGACTAAAGATTCGACGTTCCTATGTAATGTAACTGGTTCAGGCTTGAGCGTTTTCTCTGTATTAGATGACACCTTGGCAAGCCCCTTCCTGCGTGGCTGGTGGGCAGGTCAGCGCAGCTATTTGATGGGGGAGTGGAGGCAGCAGAGTCATTCAGAATTCCTGGGGGGGGTGCTGTCTCTGACCAGTCCAGAGCACTCGTGCAGGGCCCTCTGGTTTTCAGTCCACACTGGTCATGCAGAGAGGTCCACTGCCTGTGGCTGCCATTCTCCGCTTTGGTCAAGTTTGGGCTCTGTGGTCCCTGCCGGGGGGAGATGTCCTGGTGCCCAGTGTCCAGCCTGCCTTTCGGCACCACTCAGCATCGCATGCCTTCCCCCCCCCCATTCTCCTGGCACTTACTGACCTCCCGTCCCCCCCACTGTCTTTGGGGAGAGGACCTCCAGCATAGCCCACCTCCTCACCTCTCGACCCTTAGAGCCTCTCCCCTCCTCAGACAGTGCACCTCCAGCCTCACCTTAAGTTTCCTTAAGCCTCTGCGTGTTGTTTGTTCCGTGGGTGTCTGACAACTCTGCTTTGTCAGAGCAGACAGGCAAGCAAAGAAACAAAACCAAAAATGAACAAACAAAAACAGGAGGGGGAAACCTCTCTGACAGTAAGAACCAAATATGAATTAAAACCTCATCAGCTCACCCTGTGTTATGCATTTGTTTAATGTTCCTATCACCACCCCCAACCCCCCACTGTCTCCAGCTAAACATTTTTTAATGGTGTAAGTTTCCATGTTCGTGCATGTTCTTCTCCATATTTGAGACAGAGATGAGGATGCCGGGCTGGTTTTAGGCCACTTGCACAGGCTACTTCCTCCTGGTGTTATCTGTCGCAGGGACCAGGTACCGTTCAGAGGGCCACCTGGTGAGCATAGGTTCAAGGAAGGGAAGGTCAGTGTTGCCAAGAAGCCTTCTGCCAGACTGGCAGCACCTTGCAAGGTTCATCTGCACCAAGCACAATGCCTGGCTCAGCAGAGGCGACAATAATGGACACTTACTGTATACCATACCATGTCCCCACAGTTTATGTGCACTAGCTTCTCAGAGCCTCACAGCCGCCCATGAGGAAGGCACTGTTACGGATATGGGGGCTACAGTCAGCAGAATAAGGGCCCCCCCAAAGATGTCCACACTCTCATCCTTGGAACCTGTGAATACCTGGCCATATATGGCAAAAGGGACTTTGAGTCCTTAACATTGGAGAACTGTCTCCTGGCCGCAGAGAGCAAGAGAGATGGCAGCGCCGGAAGAACTTTGCCCCTTCTTGCTGGTGTTGAAGAGGGAGGAAGCGGTCGTGATCCGCAGAACGTAGGCAGGCAAGGGTAGGTTTTCCCTGAGAGCCTTCAGAAAGGAATGCAGCTCTTCTGATACCTGGATTCCAGCCAGTGAGACCCAGTGAGTCCTTGATTTTAGCTGAGTTAGAAGGTGATGAGTTCTCCCAATCTATAGAACTGTAAGATAGTAAATGTGCATTGTTTTAAGGCCACTAAGCTTGTGGTCAGTCGTTACAGTAGTGATAGAAGAATGGATACAGATTTTCTGAAAGGTTAAATGACACGGGTAATATCTAACAGGGCTGGGATTAAAACCCAGGCCCTTGGTTCTGAAGCCCAGCCCCTTAAGTATTATGCAACATGGCCAAGGGACCACCATTATTGACTGAGTGAATGAATACGTAAAGGAGGGAAGGAAACAAGATTGGTGCAAGGAAGGGAAAAAGGAAGGACAGAAAGAGAAAACACTTGTACAGGGTAATAGTCTTGTGTTCTGTCCACTCCCATCGTGTGGGTGCTTCTGCTTACTTAACAATAACCATAAAACGTGCTCTCTCTCTCTCTCTCTCTCTCTCTCTCTCTCTCTTCCACTCTTCCTCTCTCCCTCCTCCCTTTTCTTACTGCTAGAAGCACCTAACACCGCACTTCCTAGAACCTTTGTCTGAGAATCCCTTTGGTCAGGGCGTGGTAGAATCTCCAAGATGCCGGATGCAAACAAGCACATTTACATTCAATCTCTGGCTGAGATTTAGGAAGTGTCCTCACCTCATCAGTGACCTGTGCCATCTCCCCCACTTTGTCATGATTTCACTTTCTGACTAGGTCCCTCAAACCACCTGTTTAGGCCACAATGAGGGTTGCCAGATTTCACAAATGAGAAACAGGGCACCCAGTGAAATTCAAATCTCAGATAAACGACAAATAATTGTTTAGTGTAAGGATGCCTCAGATATGGCACGGGACATTCTTATACTAAAGGTTATTATTTATTTATCTGGAATTCAGATTTAACTGGGCATCTTGCATATTCATCTGGTAACCCCAAGCCACAGCAGAGGAGCAAGGGGACCTCTCTGGGGCAGGAGATGTTTGCAGTCCACTTGATCCATGCTGAGGAGAGCTGTCTGTTCCAGGCCAGCACAGATGCCCCGTCTGGTGAGGGGTGAGGACATAGAAGGGAGGGGGAGGGGTGTGGAGCAGGTGGGCTGGGACAGACACGGGATCCTCACACCAGCCCTCATGACCCAGAAGATGCTGCCCCATCACCTTCAGCCTTCCAGATGGTTCCTCCAGTGGTTCTAGCAATGGGATGGCCAAGCTGTCCTGGGCAGGCAGGAGGCAGAGGATCGTGAGAATGATTCACCCTCTGGGGGCTTTGGGCCTCTGGGCTCTCATAGTAGTTCGCCTGTGGTGTAGGGCCCCAGGTCTAGAACGCCTGTGTTTTGGTTCCATGCCTTCTGCACTGTGACCCCTGACCCTATTGTACCCTCTACCACCCATACACTCAGAATCCCCCTAACGCTGCCCATTTCTGAATTTTGTCTTTTCTACCAGCCACTGTATTATTTGTTGGGAATTCAGTCCTCTAGCAATCCGCCAACCAATCAATAACCAAGTCGTAGCTATTGAGTGCCTACTGTTGTACAGAGCATGTGTTCATCTCAGAGGTAAAGACAAAAGTCTGCCTTCCGGGAGCTTATTGTCAAGCTGAAGAAATGATGTAGGGGGGGGGGAAACGAGCAAATGACAAGATGGTTCTGTCATTTATGAAGCATCCGTCAGACATCCTTCACCATGTGGGCTGCCAGGGACGCGGGCAAAGCTCACATCAGTGAGGAGAGCCCAAGAAATGAACAGTCACCGGGGTGCGCAGAGACCGAGCCCCCAACCCAGCCTGGGCGCCCGGAGAAGGTTTTGCTGAGGCCAAAACAGTCTCTAGAGAGAGAAGCAGAAGTCCAGTGGGCGAGGGAAGCCACAGCGAGGTGCTGCTCTCCCTGCTTCTGCTTGAGATCTCTGAATAGTTCATTCCGCCTCCTCCATCCATGGCGCAATTAGATGCAGAAAAGTTTATTTGGCAGAATCCCTCCTGTGAAGAGACCACAGAACCCGTCTGGAAGATATACCTGGGTGAGCTGTTTTGGTGTGGACTGTGAAGAGAGATTCTGAGAGCACGCTTAAGCCACAAAGGGTGGCTCCTCACTGCGGTGTCTGAGTCAGGAGTGTTGGTGGCCACCTTGGCTTTGCACTTAAACCCTGGCTTTCCTTAAAAGATTGTTCCTTTGGTCACTACCTAGCCTCAGTATCTCCTATAGCCTCCAGTGGAAACACAGGCCCTGATGAGCATGCCATTCCTCCCCCTCCTTCTGGGCTCTTCCGTTGAGCCAGGTGATAAGAAAAGAGTTATGGTCTTTGCTCTCCATTCTCTGTTGTCTGCACTGCACGTAATTCTGAGCACACTTTCTCAATATAGCTGCATGCATTTTTTTTTATAACTTGTGTACAACAACCACTTTTCCAGTAGTGTGTGAAAATGATAAAAACACGCACAAAATAGAAGCTTTTTAAAACAATGAGGAGGAGATCAAATAAACAGTATCCATTTAAGACTTTTATTAACAAAACATCATGATTGATACAATGCACTTACCTACTTCAAATAGTCATTTGGACAATCACAATCTTTCCGGCTGACTTTTCTTTTCAGATCTGATTAGATCGGTATTGTTTGCAGCCTAGAAATCCGGTTGGCACTGAGACAGTCCTGGGAAGACTATTGCGCTTGTGTCGGTAGCATCATTTTTAGCTCGAGGTTTCTTTGCGGGAATCTTTTGAAGCTGTCTGTCCATTTTGTAAGGGTTTGTTTAGTCAAAACTCGATAATATGTTGCAAAAATCCTCTTAGCTGGGCAACAAACATGAACTGAATCCATCGTGATAGATCCTCAAGTTTAAGAAGCGGGGAGCTCCTTGCTGTCAACTCTCCACTGCTAGGACTTTTCTCCAAGGATATTCGGGGACCATAGGTGACACATGGCTTCCCAGCAGTGGGCTGAGTGAGGGAGCTAGTGTCAATGGGTATATGAAATATGAGTAAGGCTTAATTTCACGTTTTTATCTCTTAATAAATATCCATGGGAGTTCTCATTACGTCTTCCCAGCATTCATTGGCTCATCTTTTATACCGTGCTTCAGAAACGACCAAGCTGCAGAGTGGAACATGCTGGTATAAGCCAAGGACTGGCACAAATGGATGTTTAACGCTTTGCACTCGCTTGCTTTTTTTTCTCGATTCCTTTATCCTACCTAACCGTGTCGAGTCACACTAGACATCCAAGTGCAAAGGGTTAAGACCAGCAGTGATGTGCGCCGTGCAGAAAAACCCAGGCTGCCAGGAGACAGCGTGGACTAGGAGGCTTAGACTTTGACGAGGTGGTCAGGGACCTCTTCCTTGAGAATACCAATCGAGCTGAGATGCACAGACAAAAACACGGTTTCCCAGATGAAGAGTCGGGGGAAGAGACATCTATATACAGGAAGCAACATCTGTAAGGGCCCGGAGGCCGGAGGAAGCAGAGTCCACTAGGGCCACTGCAAAGAGGCCGGTGCACAGAAAGGGAGCGGGACAGTGGCATCCGATAGACCCTGACATCTCTTAGACACAGGGGACTCTTAGAGGTTGCATTTCAAAGGCGGTGCTGAGAAAGTACCCCAGGATGAGGAAAGGCTGAGAGGGGAAACCAAAGGTATGAACAAAGCTCACTTGGCCCCTAGCTGGGGACAAGTTTGGGGCAGCTGGCAGTAGGTGGGGCCCGAGGGACTCAGAGGAGGGCTGCCCCGAGCACATTGGGATTCAGCTCAGAACGAGACAAGACAGATTAATAATGAGAGAGGGCAGTGAAGTGTGCAGGGAAGAGCAGGGATGCATTGACAGCAATCACAGTTGCCGATATAAACCCAAATCTGCCGTCCGCTGGCAAGTCTTTTCCTTGTTTTAAAATGACAGTCTGTGTCCCCAAACCCCTACTCCAGTATTAAATTATAAATTAGTTCTCCTGCCGCGTGGTACTTACATGATCCTCAACTCAGCTCTGCCACAAACCTCGAGGCACAGGGAAGACTTTCAAAATGAAATATAAATTGTTTTACGACCTGCATTTAATTAATGCCACGTTACACTTAAGGTCTGAAAGAAGACTCTATAGACACACTTTAGCGCGCATGCTCTTCCTGCAAAGATTGAAGAAGGAAAAAAAAAATAAAAACAACCATGGCATTAGCCTCAGTTACATTCCAAGAGCAAAACACACTTCTTTACTCTGGGTAAATATTTTAGGACCCACTGGAAGCCATTTACAAAGCACATAGTGAGAAACTAATATTTACATTGAGAAATATTTATGTTCATGGGAGGCAGCATTGTGTAGACAAAAGAGCGAGGGTTTGGGAATCAGACAACGCCCGGTTTGAATCTCGGATCCCTGAGTTACCTCCAACGTGATCTTGGAAATCGTGTGCAAGGTCTCAAGGCCTCAGTTTCCTCACTTGCAAAATGGGGAAAATATAGTCACCTCGTGGAGGTATTATGAAGATTAAATGAGACCGTGAATGTGAACGACTGATGTCTCTGGTGCATTCTAGGTTCTCCATCAGTGTGTGTGTGTGCATATGAGTGTGTGTACCCGGGTGCATGTGTAGACCTGTTGCATGGTGTTATCTAACGACAGTTAGCAAAGAGGCTACAATTGGCAAGTCTTCTCTTTGCATTTCACCACAAGGCAAATATTAACCATTTTGAAAAAATTAGAGCTTCTTTAACTTTCCAACTCTGTTATTTCTGTGACTTGTTTGCTATTATAGTATGTGACCTTGGGCAAGTCCCTTAAATGATTCTTATTATATCTTACATATTCTTATAAGTACCTTTAAATTCTGGGAAGAAACGAGAAGGGCAAGTAGGAAGAAAGAAGACATAGAGAAGGAAAAAAACAAATAGTGCTACAAATGAGTAGAACTTACTTTTGGCCAGGCCCTGCTCTAAATGCATAACACATTTATTCATTTAATCATCACAACAATCCTATGAAGGTAGAAACCACTGCATCCCCACTTTACAGATGAGAAAACTGAGGCTCTGCTACCTAGTTGCTGTGCGGCTTGAGGCAAGTGGCTTAGCTTCTCTGAGCCTTGGTTTCCTGACCCTTAAGATGGGAATAATAATGATATCCATGCTGTCAAGCTTTCTGCTGAGGATTAAATTATATAATACACATAAAAGATCCTTGCCACATACATAATACATGGTAAAAAGTGTTATTTCCCAAGGAAGAATGGAGCAAGGATGGTCTCATTCTTCTCTCCCAAGAGTCTTGTTGGGAAAAGGAATGCAGGGGTGAGTAGAGGAGAGAAGGGGACAGGTGTGAAGATGGGCTGAGAGTGCCAGGAGTCCTGAGGGTAGGGGGACAGGGGCGGATGAACAGGTGCCGTGTAAGTCCTGCTGTGGTGGTTTTATTTCTGCCTGCCACTGAGCTTTCTGCCGGAACCCTCTCCCTGGCTCCCGGGAGTGTGCTGGGATGGTAAAGAAAGGCCTGACTTTCGTTCAGAAAAACTCCAGGACTTCATGGCACGGTGAAAATCAATGACACAGCATGACTAGGCTGAAGACAGGTTTTCACTTCCCTGCCCTCAAGCCATTTCTCGAGGACAGTTGTATCAGCTCCCAATTCCCCGTGCTTGAAGGGCACAAAACAAAGCTCAGATAACAGCGCCCAGGGACTCCCCCTCACCGAGGCTTGAAGTCCTGGAGGAAGGACGCTAGGCTAACAACTGGATAGGGAAACTGAGGCCCAGCATCACTCAGCGACTTGCCGAAGGCTAGACCACTAGACTTGGCAGGGGGCACCCATTCGGTTGTACAACTTCAGGTTGCTCTGTTCATATTTATTCTGCAAATATGGTGGCCCTTGCCATTGTGCAGTGCGGCAGGCCTGAGTGAGGCAATCCAAGTTGGGTCTGAGTCTTTGAATTCCTGACGTAGCGCTCCTTCAACCACGCAAAAGGAAAGGCCTTCTGAAGAACATAGCACTCCGGAGGGTAGGAACTATTTTCTGAGCTCAGCTTCCTAAGATGAGGGCAGTAGCTTGCCAGACATGAGCCCAAGTTAGCACAGGGTGCTTGCTCTCAGAGGCTCGTACTGAATGTGGCTTAGCAGCAGCTGAGTGAGAGAGTAAAGGAGAGAGGGGTGCAGTTGCAGAGGAGAGCAGCGTGGGAAGGGGGGTGGTGGGGTCAGCCAGGCTCCTCTCCTGGAGCTGGTCAAACCGAGACAGAGACTGGGTAGCAAAGGCAGCCAGGTGAAGCACTAGGATGGAGGTCTGGTGTAAAGTCGGGCAGGCTCGTGCAGCCAGCGTGGGCTCCCTGGCCGGGAACCACCACGTAGCTCTCAACTAGTAACTGCAGCGGGGGGTTGTGCTCAAACGCAGCCATGCACCACATGCACAGACTGCATACATCATGGCGGCCCCATAAGACTATAATGGAGCTGGACAATTCCTATTGCCTAGTGATGTCCGACCCATCGTAATGTCCTAGCACAACACGTCCCTCATGTGTTCGTGGTGTCGCTGGTGTAAACAAACCTATTGCAATGCCAGTCCTATAAGAGTATAGCACATACAATTACGCATGGTACATAATGTGCTTGATAATGAAAGTGAACGACTATGGTACTGGTTTATGTATTCACTATACTACACTTTTAAAAATGTTTAAAAGGCAGGGTCTGTCTCTATAGCCCAGGCTGGAGTGCCGCGGCACAATCATAGTTCCCTGTCACCTCGAATTTCTGGGCTCAAGTGATCCTCCCACCTTGGCCTCCTGAGTACTGAGACTACAGGTGTGCCCCACCACCCTTGACTAATTTTTCTTATTTTTTGTAAAGATGGAGTCTCAATATGTTGTGCAGGCTGGTTTCGAACTCCTGGGCTCAAGTGATCCTCCCGCCTTGGCCTCCCAGAGTGCTAGGATTACAGACGTGAGCCACCGCGCCCGGCTTCACTTTTTATTTTTTATACCATGTTTTGTACTTTTTCAATGTTTAGATAGATTGCAATACATAAGTACTTACCATCAGGTTCCAGTTGCCTGCGGTGTTCAATACAGTGACATGCTGCACAGGTGTGTGGCCCAGGAGCAATGGGCCATACCACATAGCCCAGGTGTGCAGGAGGCTGCACCATCTAGGTGTGTGTTAGCATGATGTTTGCATGATATTCGCATGATGAAATCGCCTAAAGGCAAGTTTCTCAGACTGTATCCCTGTTGTCCTTAAGTGGCTGTACTAAGAAGGAATTGGAGTGGAGGGACTGGCTTGGGGGTCTCGGGTGTCAGGTAGGGACCCGCAAAGGCGAAAGCATGGTAGGACCACTCTCACTGAGCCGCCAGCCACGCTCTTCTTGGTGTCCAGCTGGGACCTTCCGCCATGCATGCTGTTGGGGTCTGGATGTTTCTGTCCCCCCAAAATTCGTGTTGAAGCCTGGTCCCTCCGCGGTGGCATTAGGAGGTGGGGCAAGTGGGCGGTGACTGGGTCGGGAGGGCTCCACCCTCGTGCACACGGGATGAGTGCTCTTGTAAAGGAGGCCCAGGGAGCCTTCGTGTCCCTCCTGTCTGCCAGGAGGAGACAGCAGGAATGCACTGCCTACGGGAGACAGGCCCTGCCAGACACAGAGTCCACTGGTGCCTCGATCTTGCACTTCCCAGCCTCGATAAATTTCTCTTGTTGATCAATTACCTGGTGTGGGATACGTCATTCTAGCGGCCGAGACAGACCACGACGCGTGCCCGCTCTCTCGTCCCAGAGCCAGTGGCCTTACGCACAGCAGCAAAAAAGGGCAGCGTCAGCGTCTGACGTGGTCCTTCAGACCACACGCTAAGGCCACGTCAGGAGGGCGGACAGCAGGAGCTTCCCCGTCACATGAAATGTGGGTCTCCGCCCTTCGCTGTCTGTCTGGCCTGCTCAGGATCACCTGGCCTGTCGCCAGGGTGGGGCTCTGTGTCCCTCTTTGGTTTAAAACCAGGCTCAGCTGTCTGGTCTTGCTTTTTCTCCCTGTGCTCTGGGCTCACACCACTTCCAAAGAGTAGCGAACCGGACTGAGCCCGGAGGGGAGCTCGGGCTTGGAGCAGTTTTTATGGGACGGACCAGTGGCTGGGAGGAGGGCTTAGGGGAAGGGCTGGGGAGAGGGGAGGGGTTTGGGGAGGGCCGGGCAGGCCTTCAGCCCCAGCTCTTGCCACTGCGACAGGTGTCCTGCGTTTGCTCTCTGGGCTGGCTTATTGTAGTAGACACAGGGCAGGTGTCCCAAGCAGTAGGAGCTAATTACATCCCTGAGGAGTTGCCGGAAGAAGACGGCCAAGCCCTGCACTTCCCCAGGACTCTGATTAGCTCCCGCACACCTCCCCGTATTCTGATCGTGCCCTTTATTAGATCACCGTTGGATTCCAACTAAATTTAATTCAGCGTTCACCTCTCTAAACATCCCGGAGATGACAATTATGCAGCATTTTTTTTTTTTTAGAAACTGCCAAAGGTATCCGAGGCCGCACCAGTTTAGGAGCTCTGATAACCACGTTGCTTGTTTTAATATGGGCTTTCCGGGGAGCCGGCCCAGAAACCTCTGCCAGGATCTTTGCAGACAGCTCCCTCCTTCCACTCCCCAAGCACCTCATTTACTTAAGTGGTTTTGCCTCCTTCAGGTTGCCGTGTAATTGGGGTGATTATTCATTCCCATCACGAGACAGCTGGGAGGAAGAGGCTGGTGCTGGACCCCAGATACCCTGTCCTGCATCCTGCTGCATTTTGTCACTCATCCTGCTCCGAGCGTCGCACTTCTGGGAGTCGAGGCGGCGGCATAGGGTCAGCCGGTCCCCGCTGCTGCCCCACCGTCCAGAAGCGACAGCTCCACTGTCGTAATGGGGCCAGGCTCGGGGAGAAAGGCGGCGGGGACGTCGCTTGCCGGCTGGCCAGGAAGAGGTGGCACCCCGCAGCCTGGCCAGTCTGTGTGCCACACCTTCCACGCAAAGCAGCCCAGGATGGGGTGCTCTGGCCGCTCTCTCTTGCACGCCTGGGTTGTGGGTGCCCAGCAGGGGTTCCCTGTGACAGCAGCTCATGAGGATAATGGTCAGGGACCTGCCACGTCAGAGCATGTCATCAGGAGAGCGCACTGGAGGCACCAGAGTGGCATCCGATGGTCATCCAAGACCTGCTGCCTCCTCACTGCTAACCACTCTGCCCATCCTCCCCGCCTTCACGGCTCTGGCTCGGTCATCTTGCTCTCTCTATCTGCTTCAGGCCCCCAGCCTGCGACACGCTACCCTGGATCACCCATATCTGAACAACCCTCTCTTCCAACAGCACTCTCACTCGACTGCTACCTCTCCACAGCTGCTTGATTTCAGCAACACCCAGGGGTGCCGCTAAGACAACCTGTCCCTGAGCCTTGGCCCCATGGAAAGCAAGCTTGTCAGATAAAAAGGCAAGTAAGTAGACAGAGGATTATAACTCGGTGTGATAAGATCCACTGTCAGAGAGCACAAGGGGTATAAAACCCAGGGAGGAACACAAAATCCATGCTGGGAGGCTCCAGGAGGCCTTCCCGGAGGAAGAGACTTCTAAAGTGGCACCTGAAGAAGGAGCAGGGACGATATTCCAGGCGGAGAGAGCAGCATGTGAAAAGCCTCAGACCAGAGAAAACCAGGCAGGTTTGGGGACGTGCAGGAAATTCAGTGGCACAGATCAGCCTTGCTCGGGAGGACCCTTGGGGGTGGGGAGACATACTCTGAGTCCTGACCCAGAAGTGGGAATGGATTGGTCCCGAGCCAAGTACAATCTTGGGGACAAGGGCGTACTTAGAGGTCAAGGACAGCCAAGAAGCTAATGATTTAATGTGAGAATTGAGCCTATGATCTTATCTCCACTAACACTTCATGTCACTTATGAGAAGTCTGATGTCCATCTGATTGTCTTCTTTTGTTATTGGAGATTATATGTGCTTTACTGAACCATTGTCCGCTGTTGAAGTTTAAGTCATTTCTAATTTTTTTTTTTTTTTGCTATAATTCTGTAACATTATAATGAGCACCTCTGAGTAGAAATCCTTTTTTCTCCTTTCTCCTTCCCTTTTAGGTTCAGTTCCTAGGAAAGAATCTCATGACTGGAATTTCTGGGGCAAATATTACAAACATTCTAAAGATGCTTCTTATTTCTACTTTGCTATGCTGCTTCTGAAAATAAACAATGAAAAATAAAAATGATAATACTACCCCTCCCTAAAAAAAAAAAAACACAAAAAAACCAAAAAGTACTAACATGGTTAGAACCAGGACTCAGAACACTGGGTTAAATTTCCAACCCAACTGAGAAAGTTAAGAAAAAGAAAAATTCTCTCTTCATTATAGATACAGAGAACTCAGTAAGATTTTTTTTTTTCCACACAAATACTGAATAGGACACTCAATTTCCAACTCATTGTATGATGACTATTTATTTTTGCTTTATTTTATTGGATAGGAAAAGTAGAACTGACCATTGCAGCAGCAATCATACACAAACTAGAGGTGCAGCCTTGCAGAGTCGCACCCAGATTTGGTCAGGATGGACCAGACAGGGTAAAGGAGGGACAGGGCTTCCTGGGAGACTCACACAACTGAGCAAAAGCTAGGGATCTAGTCAGGAGTGCTCAGATGGAGTTGTTAGCCCAAGGTTGCCAAGCAAAAACATGAAGCCCAACAGGGAATTAGAGACTGTGGTGTCAGTGCATGGAGCCAGGGTGGGTAGGAGATTAGCATAGGTTAATTGCAATGGCAGCCAGAAAGAATCCAATGGGCAGACCCATTTCCCAGCATCTAGGAAGGCAGATGAATCTGAATTAGAGCAAAAATCCAGACAGACTTCTGGGATTGCTGGCATTAGGAATTGGGAAACTGGAGGGAAAAATTGGAGGAGAGACAGGAAGCAATGACCATATGTGAGACATTGTGCCAGGTGCTTGACATATACCTAACTCTCACAGTAAACTCTAAGGCAGACGGAATTATGCCAGTTTTACAGGTTGGAATATATACCCAAAGTACATGGAGCAGAAAGGTTTTTCACTAGGTTCCAAGCCTATCTGGTGCTTTGCCCAGTACTGGGTTGGAGGTGGAATCGGTAAGGAGCTAGAAAACTAGTCTAAAAGGGCTATGGCCAGTCCCAGTGTACGAGGTGTGGCTGACCCAGAGGAAGATCAGGAGAGGAGGGGAGCAAGTCAAGACAGCCTGGGGCTTCTTTTCCAAGGTGGTCTTCTTAGTAACCAAGAAAAGTCATCCTATGGATGGCTTAGCATCCTGTAGACCTCTTAGTGGCCTGTTTTACTGCATTTTCTAATTTTTCTTAAGTCAATTTTTTTGGGGGGATGTGGATTTTACCTTTAGTTAACTCAGGAAATTTTAGTCTGAGAGCTCTGGACCCCAAACCAAAGCCAGCTGATCGTGCCAAGCATATTGGCTTCTACATTTCAACGGATGCAAAGACAGTACATACCATGGCTTCTGTAAAAAAATCCTTCCCCTGACTCCCAGCCCTATCTCCCTGTTCTGACATCACAGTGCCGGACCACAGGGACTCCAAGAACTACACTGAAGAGAGAGAGAGTGTTAGTTCTTGCAATTTTATGTCTTCCTGGTCAAGAGCAGGTTATTATTGATCACGGCTCAGAGCCAGGAAGCCATGCATAGAGCTACAAAGGCCTCCTGGTCATTCCTTACCCAGCTCAGATGTGCTTAGGGGAGAAAGGACTGCTCGGAATTTCTGTTGAAGAGGAAACAAAGTTGAGCTTCTCTTTTGCTTGTGCAAATGCTAGCTCTCCTCCTGGCCTCTGTGCCCTCAACCTCTCTAGGGCTCTTGGTGAGTCTTCAGGCATGGGGGCAAGGGAGAGATTCTGCATGGCTCCAGCCCCTACCAACACCCTGTCCTTTCCCGATAGTGCATTACCTCGTCCCTTACTGTGACTCCATGAGACAAATAGTAACAGACCCATTTTGTAGATGAGGCAAATGAGGGTCAGAGAGAATGGTAGATACAGTAGAAAGAACAGCATCTGTGGATTTTGATAGACCCGAGATCAATGCCAACTCTTTCATTCCCTAAACTTCAGCTTCCTCTTTTGCAAAAAGGGCTACAATGTTTACCTTTCCCAGTCGCTTGAAGGAACACATGAGATTATGTACACAGATTATCTTGTATGATGCCTGCATACACCAGGATCACCCATAGTTATTACATTTTAAAATAATAATAAATAATATTTACATATAGTAAGTAGTAGAGCTGAGTCCTGACCTCAATTCTGGGAGGTTCCAGATTCCAAGTTTTTCCTTCTGTATCACATGTTTTGAAATGAAGCAAATAGTTCTTAATTAAAAGACTGTGAAGGTGAAGGTGGTCGAAGCAATCCACTGCTTCCTTAGAATTCTGGCAAACTTGAATTCTAGAAACTAGTAAAAGAATAATATCAAATGCCTGAGATGGGAGATCATAGGCCGGCCTGGAGCAGGGCAGAAAAGCAGAAGGGTAATTGGTCCAGTCTCTGTTCTGCAAAGCGGAGGTCCAAGAACTCATTCCAGGAGACCACACCAGTTAAGCATTTTAGATTTCATGGGGAAAGAGTTCTATCTACCCTAGTAAATAATATGTGCTGAGCTCCTAATATTTTTAGATGTGTTATATATTATTTTATGTAATAATCTAGAAAAATCCATGAGGTCAAATGATGATAATAAATGCTATGAAGGGAAGATGGGAGAGGTGCCAGGGTGGGGTGATGCTACTTTAAATGCCATAGTTAGGGGCGCCTCGCTGATTAGATGGTGTCGGTGCAGAAATCTAAGGGTGGCCCCTTTGTCGATGCAGGGCAGGGAAGAAGACCGCAAATTCTCCTTCACCATCCGACCCCTCTGGTTTCCTCTGCCCTGTGAATAACAGCAATGGTCCCATCCATCTGAATAAAGCTTAAAGTCCAAAACCTTTTGTAGTCCATTTCTTTATCTTCACAGCACCCTGGAGGCTCAGACAAAGACATTATTCCCTTTTTCAAAAGTTGTAGCCAAGGTGCAAAGAGGGCAAAAGCCTGCAAGGTCATATTGCCAGGAAGTGGCAGAATTGGAATTTGATTCCTAGTCTTTTGATACCAGTCTGTGTACCTTTCAGCTTTATCAGGGTAGGTGTGTCCCAGCCCCTGGCATTTGGTCCCTCGGGTCTCTGGTGGCCAAGGCCCCATTTCCCAATTAGTCACCAGCACTGCTATGGATGTGCTTGGAGGAATTTGTGAAACAGATGCACACGTGTAAACTACAGGAACCCGTGCAGCTTTCCTGAAACAGGGAGGAGGTTCTCCTCCCATCACGGTCGTAACTCAGCTCAGCAGCAAAGTTGGAGGTGACTGGCCCTGGCTTTCTCAGGGTGTTTCAGCAGGAACAAAAATAGCAGAAAGAGAGAATCTAAAGTTGTGATTAAAATTGTGAGTTCTGGAACTGGAGGTTCCAATCTCAGCTCCACCACTAAGGGGTGACTTTACGCAAAAACATCTGGCCTCTCTGTACCTTGGTTTCCTCATCTGTTATCAGAGGTAATGATCGGACCTACCACACAGAGTTGTTAAGAAGATTGAATGAGATCATGTACATAAAGTACTTAAAGACATGTCTGGCACAGTACTGCTGCTCACTGCGGGTTGGTTATTACGATTGCTTCCTGCACAAGAGCTCAAGGTGGGTCTGAGGACATTCAAGTGTCCTGGTGTGGTTCAGCCAGAATCTTCAGATGGAGTCCAGCAAAAGCAAACAGCTCTCCTGTCCCTCCTGTCTTGCGTGAGGCTCCCACCTACCTGGGGCACTTCGGAAAGGCTAAGAGCAGCCTCTGATCCACTTCACATCTCTAAGTCCTTATTCCATTGTCCTAGGACCTCAATGGCAGCCCCAATATCCTATTCTCCAACTCTTTCCGGAAGCCTGTTAGAACCCAGGGAAATAGGAATTTTGGCAGCCTCCCCATTTCACAGATGGGCAAGCAGATGAGGCCTTCTGCTGCAGCAGCACACACACGCATGCACACTCACACACACACACACACACGCACATGCACGCACGCACATGCACATGTGCCTTTCTGGGCTTCCTGCCACACCACATCAGGATGCTGTGTCAGCCTCATCCCCCATCTGTCTCACGGTGCAAACTTTCCCAGAGCAGTTTGTCCAGCAGTCAGGGAGACTGTATTCTCCACTTCACTCTCTTTATTTCTCTGATGTCTGATTGTTTTGAAGAAACTGGCTGCGAGTAGGAGTTGAGTTGAGTCAACTCTTCCATGCAGGGACACAGCTACGACTGGAGCCTGCATCTCTGCATCTCATCCCCACGCCTCTGCAGTAGGCTGGGGGCTTCTTGAGAACAGGCTCTGCCTTGCTCAACCTTTCCAGATGGTGCAGAGGGGAGCGCATGCGTTCTGGGCGAGGCTAACCCAACCCCTGGCTCTCCTGATGTGTGACCTGAAATGAGTGGTGTGAGTAAGCTCTCTGAGGCTGCAGCAGGGGAAGTACCATTCAGCTATCCACTGTTGAGTCCTCTTTGGTGAAATTTGCAGCTGACACCACTAGCGGGACAGCTTATGGATGTGCATCCGAAAGAATGGTACCTGCTCTAACAGAACTGTCAGTGTTGGAATTTTATATTTTGCTTGATAATAAACGGTTTCTTTTTTGTTCTCAGTACTTTTAAAAAAACCTTTTTTTTTATTTTGAAATAATTATAGACTCTCAAGACGTTGCAAAATTAATACAGAGAGTCCCATACACTTATCACTCACCCAGCTTCTCTGAGCATTTTACATAACAGATTACATTATCAAAGCCAGGAAATTGACATTGGCACAATACGTTTAACTAGACCAATGCAATTAACAAGATTATAGACTTTACTCAGATGTCACAGGTTTAGCATGCACTTGGGTGTGTGTGTGTGTGTGTAGTTCTATGAAATTTTATCACATCTATAGTTTCCATTCCTTCTCATTTTTTAAATTGAACTTTTTAAGATACCTTTAGATTTATCTGCAGTTGCAAGAAATAATGAAAAGTAATATAGACAGATCCTGCATGCTCTTTACCTAGCTTACTGTAAGGTCACTTAGTGTACCCTAATGTTAGCCTAACATCTTGCAAAACTATAGCACAATATCACAACCAGGATACTGGCATTGATACAATCAACAGACAGAATATCTCCATCACTGCAAGGATCCTTCACGTTACCCTTTTATACCCAAGCCCTTCCCTTCCACCCTTCCACCACCTAACTCTTTGGGAACCACTAATCTGTTCTCCAGTTTTGTAACCTTGTCATTTCTAGAATGTTATATAAATGGACTCATACAGCATGCAAACTTTTGAGACTGGCTTTTTTTTTTTTTTTACTCAGCATAATTCTCTGGTAATTCATCCAGGTTATTCATGTATCAATAGTTTGTTTCTTTTTATTGCCAAGAAGTATTCCATGATATGGAAGCACCACAGTTTGTTTAAGTATTTAGCCATTCTAGAACATCTGAGTTGCAAGTTTTTGCTATTATGAATAAAGCTGTTCTAAACATATAGGTTTTTGTGTGAACATAAGTTTTTATTTTTCTGGGATAAATGCCCAGAGGTGCAATTGCTGGGTCATATGGTAACTTCATGTTTAGATTTTTTTTTAAGGAACTGCTACATTTCCAGAGTGGCTGTGACATTTTACATTCCCACCAGCAGTGTATGGGTGATCCAGTTTCTCCCGTCCTCGCCAGCATTTGGTGTTCTCACTTTTTATTTTATTCATTTTGATGAAAGTATAGTGGTAACACATTGTGGGTCTAATTTGCATTTTCCTAGTAGCTGATGATGTTGAATATCTTTACATGTGCTTATTTGCCATCTGTATATCCTCTTTAGTGAAATATCTCTTTATATCTTTTGTCCATTTCCTAATTATAGTGCTCATTTTTTACTGCTGAGTTTGAGAGTTCTTTATATATTCCACATACTAATCCTTTGTCCAATATGTCATTTAAAATATTTTCTCCCATTTTTTGGCTTGTCTTTTTACTCTCTTAACGAAGTCTTTCAAATAGCAAACTTTTCAAAAAATTTTTTGACGAAATACAATTTATCAGGTTTTTCTTTAGGAATCATGCTTTTAGTGTCAAGTTCCAAATAATTTCTCTTATTCTTTTCTAAGAGTATTATAGTGTTACCATTTATATGTAAGTCTGTGATCCATTTTGAGTCAATTGTTATTTAAAGTGTGAGGTTTAGTCCAAGGCTTTTTTGTTTGTGTATTTGGTGGTTTTTTTTGTCTATGTATAGCCACTTATTCCAGCACTATTTGTTGAAAAGTCTGTCTTTCTTCATTATATTGTTTCTATAACTTTGTAAAAAATCTACTGGCATGTTTATATGGGTCTATTTCTTGGTTCTCTGTTCTGTTCCATTGATCTATGTGTCTGTCCCTCCACCAGGGACACACAGTTTTGATTAATGTAGCTATATAATGTCTTGAAATTGAGTAGGTTGATTGGTACCACTTTTTTTTAATAGACCAATATCCCTTATAAATATAGATGCAAAATACTCAATAAAATACTAGCAAACCAAATTCAATAGCACATCAAAAAAAAAAAAAATCCACCATGACCAAGTGGGCTTGGGTCAGGGATACAAGAATGGTTCAACAAACATAAATTATTAAATGTGATCCAACACATAAATAGAAGCAAAAACAAAGACCATATGATCATCTCAATAAATGTAGAAAAAACAATTGACAAAATTCAGCACCCTTCCATGATAAAAAAAAAGAAAAAACCCTCAACAGACTAGGCATAGAAGGAACGTATCTTAAAATCTTAAAATTATAAAAGCCATCTATGACAAACCCACAGCCAACATTGTACTGAATGGGGAAAAGTAGAAAGCATTCCCCCTAAGAACTGGAACAAGACAAGGTTGCCCACTATCACCACTTCTATTCAAGATAGTGCTGGAAGTCCTAGCCAGAGCAATCGGGCAAGAGAAAAAAATAAAAGGTATCCAAATCAGGAAAGAGAAGTTCAAACTATCACTTTTTGCTGAGAATATGATCTTATATCTTAAAAACCCCAAAAACTTCACCAAGAGACTCCTGAAATTGATACATAAATTCAGCAAAGTCTCAGATTACAAAATCAGTGAACACAAATCATTAGCATTCCTATACACCGATAACAGTTAAGCTGAGAGTCAAATCAAAGACTCAATATTATTCCCAATAGCCAGAAAGAAAATAAAATATCTAGGAATATACTTAATCAAAGATGTGACAAATCTCTACAAAGAGAACTACAAAACACAGAGGAGAGAAATCACAGATGACACAAACAAATGGAAAAACATCATACTCATGGATCTGTACAATCAACATTGTTAAAATGTCCATACTACCCAAAGTGATTTACAGATTCAAAGAAATCCCCATCAAAATACCAATGTCATCTTTCACATATCTAGAAAATATATAATTCTACACTTCATTTGGAACCAGAAAGGAGCCTGAATAGCCAAAGCAATCTTAAGCAAAAAGAACAAATCTGGAAACATCACATTACCAAACTTCAAACTATACTGCAAGGCTATAGTAACCAAAACGGCATGGAATTGGCACAAAAATAGAGACATAGACCAGTGGAACAGAACAGAGAACACAGATATAAAACTATCCACGGACAGCCAACTGATCTTTGACAAAGCAGACAACATACACTGGGGGAAAGAAGCCCTATTTAATAGGTGGTGCTCAGGAAATTGTACAGCCACATGCAGGAGAATGAAACAGGTTCCATATCTCTCACCACTCACTAAATTAGTTCAAGATGGAGAAAAGACTTAAATGTAAGGTATGAAGCCATAAGAATTCTAGAATAAAATGTAGGAAAAACTCTTCTAGATATTGGCTTAGGCAAGGAATTTATGAAGAAGACCCCAATGGCAGTTACAAGCAACAACAAAAAAAATAAATCAATAAATGGGACTCAATTAGATTAAAAAGCTTCTGCACTCAAAAAGATACCTGCATTGCAACCCTCAGGTTGCAAATGTTTACTGCAGCACAAGTCACAATTGCAAAGATATGGAATCAGCCCAAGTGCCCATCAATTCATAGGCGGATTAACAAAATGTGATATATCATGTATACCATGGAATACTACTATTGGCCCTGATCCACATAAGGCTTTTGTAGATTTGAGGCCCTGGACAGTCACTTGGTTTTTCCTTCACTTATTTATTCAGTGTATAGTTGCTGAGTACTTCCTATATACCAGGCACCGTTTAAGGTGATGGGGATACTGCAGTGAGGAGGCAAAGGCCTCATCTTATAATAACCCAGGTGGTGGATGATGGTGGCTCTGGCTAGGATGAGGTACTAGAGAAGACCAGAAATGGTTAGATCTCATCACAATGCTGGCTGCTGCTTCTCGGAGCAAACAAGCGAGCTGCCCACCAGCACACAGCTGCCAGAGCTGGGAAGCAAGCCACGGTGCCTCTGGTTCTCAAGTGGGGTCCCTCAGAACTGCATGTGGCTGCCACCAGAGGGAGCTTCCTTCTCCAGGCTCCTCTGGACTCAGCTCATCCTGATAAGGCTTCAGCTCACAGGCAAAAAGGAAAGGAAGACAGTTAGGATATGCTAATACAATACCTCTCAATTCATGACGGTGAGTGTCCTCACATGCAGAGGCTGGAGATGCAGCCAGGAAGCCGTGATAGATAACTGGCTGCAGAGGACGGTGGGGCCATGCCGTCTCCCCCTGCTGCCTGGAATCCAGGGTCCTCCTTCCAGGAAGACCGGAGGGGCCCAGCCTTGGCCGTCCACAGGCACCCTGATAAAAGCAGAGCCCCGCTCAGCCCTCTGGCTCAGCAGCCAGCCATGCGCCCTGCTCTAATTGGGCATTTTCAGGCCATTAAGTAGATCGATCAGTGACAATTATCTTTGATTTTAATTATGCCTCTTCTCTGTCTATCATTCTCTAGGCTGTTAGTTACTGAGAAGGATACACATGTACACACATGTGCACACTGCCTGTTCTTGAGTGTGTGAGCGCACCACACACACGTGTGCACACACACGCACACACTGGGACAGAGGCCATCAGAATGGGTGGACTGGAGCCACAGTGCTCACTGGTTGCCCCCTCACCTTCAGGTCTCAGGTCTCTTTACGCTGCCAGCTACAGGCAGAAGAAGAGAAGCCAGTGCCCTACATGGTGGCCAGCAGGGACCTCTGCCTGACTCAGGGTATGGTGGGATAGGAGCAATATGATGTATTTGAGAGGTGCCCCAATGACCCATTCTCTGCCCGTTTTAATGAGCATGAAGTGATCCTTCACAGAGCATCTATTTTTACTATCATGCCAAGCAGTGGACTGGTCCTTTGACATACACTATCTCTTTTCATCCTCCCGACATCTCTTTAAAGCAGGGATTATTTATCCCATTTTATAGACTGGCAAACAGAGACAGCAAGGTGTTGTGGCCACCCCAGGCAGGTACCTTCCATGGCACCTCTCACCTCATCGTCTTTTCCTAGCAAGTTTCTCTGCAGGGAGTGCCGTCCCTCACCTGCCTCGTCTTCCAAGACTCAGGACAAGCCCACGAGGGAGGACTCCCCCATGGCTCTCCCCCGCCCATACCCTGCTCCAGTCCCCATCAGTTATCTAGGCATAGCACCTGCTGGCTGTCTCTCTGCTGGCTCCTACCTTGCTGCTTGCAGATTATAAGCACTTGAGGGACTGAGAACACACAGTGTCTATCTTTCAGCCCCTTGCTTCCCTCTCTAGCCGCTCTTCACCCAGAAGTTGTCATTGCAGGGGCTGCCCCTGACCAACAGCTTGTTTCAAGGGGCCTGACAGGTGTCTAGAATTCAAGGAAACCCAGGTCTAGAAAAGCCTGTCCCATGCAAAATACATAAGCAGATAGGAATGAGCTATCACCACAGCTCTCTTCTCCCTCCAGTGGTATCTCTGCATCCCTGCTTCCCAGCTGCTTTTGTCCCCAGGGGCATGTCCCTGTGCTCCCAGCTCCCTCCCCTCCCTCATGCCCTCAGGGTAGAAGGAAGGCTGCCATGACCTCTTCTCTTGTCTTTCTCCTCTTCTCCTCCTTTCCTTCTTCTAAGCCCATCTTCGCTGCCTCGCTAGCATCTTGGGATCTGACCGATGGGTGGAGTGTCTCTTCCTCACCTCAAATAAGGTCATTTCTCAGTACAAGATGCATTTTCCTCATCCACATCTTTTTCTCACGATCCATCATATACACACCTCTTATCTTCTCTCTGTTCTTGATCTGCACCAAGCTTCAGAGAGCTCTGCGCCATGGCGGCCGCACTTTCTCACGCTGCATGGGATCTTTGTTCCTGATCAGAAGAACTGAGTTGGAAGATAATGTTTCTTTAAAATTTGGGGTTCTGATCCCCGGCGAGCTGGGGCTTTGAAAACAAAGTACTCAGGTGCTGAATGACAGAGTGAGAAAATTAAGGCTTTAGCATCAGGCAGATGAGGGTTTGAAACCCGCCCCACTGCTCACTAGCTGTGCACCATCGGTGAGTTTGCTTCGACTTCGCAAGCCTCAGTTTTCCTGTCTATAAAGTGGGAATAATAGCAACAACATCATAGATTTATTGTGAGAATTAGAGTTACATGATACAAAATGTTGGCATGTACTAGACATGCTGTAAAATTACCCTGATTAATTGAGCATGCCTGCCCTATGCCTGTGAGGGCTGAGCTGCATTTTGCCAATTCAGGATTAGAACAAGGTCACTCCAATGCCCAGCAGAGGATGGTCACCAATGATATGACCAGCAAAGAGCACTTGTGGATTAACTTTATCAGAACTCACCAGGAACTGGCCCTCTGGCCTATAAAGGTCAGATGTCAGGTGGCAAATACCTAGGTAAGGAGTAAAGACGCTATGTAAGCATCAGGACACCCCAGTTCTTAGCTCAGTGTTTCTATTTGAGAGGAGGAGAGGACACAGGGCTCTAGGAAAGTTGGTCAGGAAAACTGGAAAATAGGATTTCTGCTTTGCAAGCTTGCTGGGACTGAGGCTGGCCACTGGTGCAAGTGGTGACCTGAGGTCATTTTGTTTTAATGTGGCTTTCTGTGATAGCCAACAAGTCTTGAGCCAAGGACTGTGACCACTTTTAGAATGTTCTATGTTTTAAATGGAACCAAAGTCCTGCAGAGAAGAAATGGGGAGAGCAGAATGCACTGCTTGCTTCCTGCATTTTCTTGTCACCTCTGCCTACCTGGTATAGCAGAAGGAATAATGACTTAAGAGCCTAGATCAAGTTCCAGATTTGCTATTTATTCATGGCATTGCATTAGATTTCTGCATCTAATGTACTGCCCACTGACCTTCCCCTCTGAGTTTCTATGTCCCCCTCTGTCAAATGGGAATATCTACTCTGCCTCTATTACTCAGCAGCTAGGAGATGGTGAGGGTGAATGTTCTTTGCAAACTAAGAGACCTGTAGCGCATGCATTGGGTTATACTAATATTCTACGTGGCTAATCCCGAAAACAAGGCAAAATAATAATGATTATGATTATTCTTATTATCTATCTTTGAATTGTTTCATCTATGTATCCATCTATCATTTCTCTAACTATATGTCTACCTTCCTGCCATCCTTCCTTCCTTCCTATCTAACTCCCTACCTTCCTCCACACCCAGCTAAAAATGCCCCGGGGGATGTTTCACGCATTCAATCAAGCCAACCAACACACAAGCACCTAGTATTCACAGGAAGACCATGCCTGTTAGTTTGCAGATGTTGACAATGACTGGCAGCAGGTAGAAAGTATCTGTTTATTAGAATTGTATGCATTGCTGAGCATTTTCTCAGCTAATGTTTTTGAAATTAAGCTTAGAATTTCTTCAGTATGTAATGCTAAACACAGCTTACCCATTCTGAACCCAACACGGTGCATGAAACCATTTCTGGTAAGTGAATGGCTTTCTGATGGTTAATTCACATAATCAAAAAAAAGGTTGTGCGTCGGCGAACAATTCATTTGGTTATCCAAAAGTTTAAAAGTTTTAAGACGTGCACGGTGACTGAGTCCTGGGAAATAACCCCGAGAAACTATTGAAGAAATGCTAATGAAACATCAGAGGGGAGATCAAATAGATGATGAAACCACAGTGAACATCTAGGCCCAAAAGGATTGACAGAGAACACTGATAAAAGAGAGATTGGAAATGAAACGAAGTGAAGCTGTAGGACTGATCAAATAAAAGTGCAGGGTTCAAATAGTCAACAGCCTTTAGTAGGGAGAGAAGGAGGACATAAAGTAGGAAAAAATGCACCATCACCATGAGCAAGCAGAGCAATTTATTGGAGGCATAAAATATACGATTAATATGATCACATTGGAAAGGCTTGACTGGGCCCTTGGTCTGGACACCAGCACCATGATGGGAGGGACAGCCAAACGCAAGAGCACCTGCCCTAGAGGGGACTCCGTCATCATATGCCCATCCGTGAGGACACCTGTGCTCATGTGGACTCATCAAGTACCAAACTAGGCAAGAATAGGCGTGTGCATTGTGATGACAAGGAAATACATTATGAAATGAAGAAAACACACTGCAATTTTATTAATAATTGTTAAGATCTTTAGACCAGCTACTGTTGCATTGGGTACAGGTGTTTTTACTACCTTCAATAAGAACGCCTGCTACTTATTGAATATCATCATCACCACCACCAACACGATTGCCACCGTTTATTGAGCACCTACTATATGCAGGCCCTGGGTCAATGCTTTACACTGTTTAATTCTCCTGTTGACAACATCTCAGAATGGGAGGAGCTCTGTTCAGGGTTCCGCAGGTGAGAAAACTGAGATGCTAATAATTTTTAAAAATCTTATTCGTGTTTCTATGGTTAGTAAGCAAGGGAGCTAGTATAGAAACCCAGATTTGTCTGACTTAAAGTCATGTTTTGTCTCTCTTCTCCACACTCCTAATCATAACATGCTCCACCTCCTGGCCTAGCGGCTCAATCCTTGTAAATCTCAGGTCTACCCTCTTCCTGAAAACGCTTTAGTTCACTGGCGCCTTCCTCTGTTCCTGTGACAATGTGTTGAAAACAGCAGATCCAGACCCTCTGGAAGGTGGTGGTGAAGTTCACTAAATGCAGAATGGTGAACAGCATTAAAAGGAAAAGCAAAGAAAATAGCACATAGAAAATATCACAGAGCATCATGCAGCAAAGATCATTTTTTTAGTAAAAAGTATTTTTTCCAGTTACACATATGCCAGATTTCAGTGAATCAAAGCCTTCATCTAATGTAAGATGCAAAATGTTATGGGCCACTCAGAAAGGGAAAAAAAAGTTGTCAATTAGCAGTAAGATGTCGTATCTAATTTGCAGAGATGTTAAAATGTGAAAAAAGTGTGTCTGAGAGTGACAGACTACATGGTATGTATATATGTGCGCTGGGTCACTCTGCAAAATGCATTTCCTCCTGTGGGTCACAGCCAGTAGGGTTTGAAAAGCTCTGTTCTCTGTGGTGGGAAAGAGGACTTAGGGCATCTATACAGTGGTTGTAGCCGCCAGGCATGCCCAGAGTGGTCAGCCAATTAGTGTGCTCAGCCACGGGCAGTCCTCGCCGAGACCTGGCTGCAGGTGCCCTGTGACCTGATCCCTTGGGCAGCATGCTCCGATGAGGTTCATGGGTCTTTCCCCCAGTGCCAGGGCTGAGCATTCATGAAGGGGCCTGGCATTTCAAGGATGTGACCTAGAGGTGTTCCTTTCACGTTATATGGAGATAAGGTCCCGGGCAAGAGGGCATCATGTCATTAATCGAGGTGTTTGGGAGATAATCAAAAGGGAATTGATATTTCCCAGGCAATGCTTGCAAGGCTCAGAGCTTCTACTCGGACGATAACTGAAAGGCCAGCGCCGGCTATTGCAAAGGAAATTCTGACTTCTGGCAGAAAGGTTGGTGGGTGGAAAGTGAGAGGATAAGGGTTTTAGAGCCTTGGGCTCAAATTTGACCTCAGCCTATAGCATTGATTAATCCATTCAATCAGCAAATATTTCCAGAGCACCCATGAAGCTCTACGCATCACGCTAACATGGCTGAAGATCACAGATAGTATGTCCGGGAGAAAGTGGCTTCAGTACTGCGTTCAGTGGGTCCCCACCTTGTTTCTCCACTTCTGCCTTCACCAGAGCTGCACTGCCTGGTCCCCAGGGACCCCTTGCTGCAAGCTCAGGCCAGTGCCAGCTCCCAAGCCAGTCCTGACGAAGGCTGGGGGGGGACCCAGTGTCCTGTGTGCTCTGCCTGGTCAAGTTGGCATTAAGTCTCAAGTTTCTCTGTGTAGAGACCAGGTGGGCAGCCACTGCTTCTGGGTCCTTCCAGCTTCCCCTAGAGCCTGAGTTACAGCACGGCCTACTTCCTGCTTGAGATAGTTCATGAGCCATAGGGCTGGCTTGTGCCATGAACCCCAATGACAGTCAGTCCGGTTGCCCTACCTAAGGTCTTGGTGTCCTCTAATACTAACCACAGCTAAATGTATTGGCTCTGTGTTAAGAAGTGCATAATTTTCTTTTATCTCATTCAATCCTTTTCAGAGTCCTCTATGATAGAGCCTGTTAATTATGCCCATTGTACAGACAGACATGGTGGGACTTGCCAGTCCCTTTTGCATGCAACTGTGTAACTGGTGCTAACGGCATCCCTGCCTGACTTTGAACTGTCCTGCCACCGAGAGTCCCTCACTGTCCCGCCACGTGGGTGCAACCAGGAAAGGGTGGGGTTTTGCAACTTCAAAGGGAGTTCTCAGTCTTCCTATATCTTAAAGTGCTTCGGCTGCAACTAGAGGAGCTTCTGGGACGATATAGTGCGGCACCCCCTGCACTACTGCATGTCCACACACCATCTGAGTAACAACAGTGGACGAGGAGTCTGGAGTGCTGGTTCAAGTCCTGGCTCAGCCACACCTGTTGTATAGCCCTAAGTAAACCCTTGAGCTTCCCTGGATTCAGTTTCCTCATCTGCCAAATTCCTCAGGCCCTTCAGCGCTGGCATGCGTGAGAACACGGGGGCGGGGAGCATTATCATAGAGGAACGTGTGCGTGCGTGCAGGCTGAGAAGGGAGCTTATATCCAATGCCCAGCGTTGTGCAGGGAGTGTCGTGCTGCACACCGACGTTCTAGGAAACAGCAGAGACGGGCTTTTCTGTTTGGATTTGTTTCTTCACATTTCAGTCTGCTCAGCTTTCCTTTCTGAGCCCTGCCCGTGGCCAGGTGCTGGGCAGAAGAACAGAAATCTCTATATGCTGGGCTGGAAAATGGGGCTAGAGGCACGGAGACTCTGTGCAGGATGCGGGAAGCTACTCTTTCGGTCCAAGGGGAGCTCCGTCTCCACGGAGAGAGGACAGAAGGCGGGATCGTCCTTCCCTGCAGGGGAAACCGGCAGCCCAGCACCGCCAGGCATAACTTCCGCATCAAAGGGAGTGACTCTGGGGCCTCAAGAAGACCCCCTCTCCCAATGGGGTCCATGCCACCTGCCACTCCTTTTCCAGGGACAGAGTTTTTCTGTTTCTGAGGCAGGGACTCACATGCAAGCGCAATGTGTAGCAAGCTCAGAATGAAGCATGCCTCCCAACTACTGCATTCCATGAGGGATTTTGCCTTCTTGCAGCTTCCTTCTCTTGGTAGCTAAAATCTGACCTTCAAGGGCAGTTCAAGGGCATCAGGGCTCCGTCTGAGCTGTACGTGTAAGGGACTCTGCAGATACCAGAGCATCTGCTGAGAGTGACTGACCCCACACTCTGGCATGGGAACGTCACACAGTTTACTACGTATTTAACAGTGACAGGAATTTATACTGTAAATACAAATAGAAATAGAAATGGTATTCAGCGCAGCCCTTGCAGTTTCTTTTCACTAAGAATTTGATAAGAACTTTTGCAAGCCCAGCCGCTGAGAGAGTCTCTGCGCCAACTTGGTTTGAGTTCCTCTTCTGGGCTCAGCCTATCCTATGTGCACCCACGCCAGGCACAGTCCCCGCTCCCTGTGTGGGATTGGGGGTCTAATCCAGGCGGATCAGGAAGTACTTTGTGGCTTTAGTTGCAAAGAGACGCAGCCTGGCAATCAAACAGTGATTAAACATGTTTCAATTCTTGACTTGTCTTTTGATGAGATGCAAAAGGTGGGTGTGCGTTTCGTAATTCAAAGAAAATCTCTTTAAAATCCTCTCATTTTTTTTTGTTGCTCTTCTAAATAATCTCTTCCTAGAATAGATAAATGTGCCCCCGACACTCTTTTAGCTCCCGTGGCAGTCCCTCTCTTCCTCTCTCCCCATTTCTGTCTTCTCACTCTGCCGTTCCTCTCCCTTAGATCTCTATTATGTAGATCAAACACCTCTCAGACTTCCTTAGCATTCTGTCCCTTGCATCCCTTACCTGAATTCTCCACGAGAAATCTGCAATCAAAAATCCTCCTCCTGTGGCTGCCGGGGGAGGAGGGGGGAAGAGAAGTTGGGGATACTCACACTCACACACACACACACACACACACACACACACACACACATACACGGGTAATCTTTGTCCTTGTTACAGTCACTTCCTGGTATCGGACCTTATTACTATTTACAGACAATTCACCAGTTCTGCTAATACAATTGCTCAAAGGGCACTTTAAGTATAATCGTTATCCATCGATTTTTTTTCAGAGGCTTTTATTCCCTCCAATAAGTTCTGCCAAATACTCGCTGGCCGCTGGCTCTGTTTGTTAAACAAGGCAGAGCTTTGTTCTGTTTGGGTTTTCTCTAACCTGAGCTTCTGCCCACTCTCTGCACGGGGCAAAGGGGATAGTTTCTGCCACCGCTTTGAGGGAGAAGAGTCACCCCCTGGTTAGGATTGGAGCTGAAGATGGGGCCCCCTTTGGGAAGGAACGTGGGTCTCAGGGCACTTCCTGTGTCTCACCATTAACAGCCCCCCTCTCCCCTCCCTAGAAGGCACTGCTGGGGGGTGGTTCCTCTTGGGAAATTTGACCAGCTTCGAGGAGCAGGCTATCCAGGGATACCAGGGAGGAAACCTGGCTGAAAATCACCTCACCCCGCTGGGTGCAGGATAAGCATCCCAGACTTTGCTTAGTGCAGATTTTCAAAAAGGTAAAAGAGCAAAAGGTTCTCAGGGTGATGGGACCATGGAGTTCTGGAGAAGGGCCCAGAAAGGGAAGCTGTGGCTAAGAAGATAAATGGCCTGATTTCGCAATTTCACCGAGTGCAGAGCCAGGAGAAGGGACGAAGCCGGAGCTCTGTCTGGTCACGTTTCTCAATAGCGATTCTTCACTTGCTACCCGGCTTGCCAGCTCCCCAACCCCTTCCACACGTATTTCCTGTCTTTTCGGCAGGCTGGCTCCTCGGGAGTGTGTCCAAACCTGCCCCTGCCTGTCACCAACTCAGCCTCATGTCCCTCTCTCGGACACTCCTCCCCAACACCGTCTAGTCTGGGCTGGGGCTCCCCACCTGGGCTCCCAGAGTCCCTCTCCTCAGCTTTGTGTCACTCCTTAGACTCTGGTCATGACCACTTTTCATTCTTTTGACTTGGGAGAAGGAGGCAGAAGAGGGAAACAGGCAGTACTGGGTGTGTTGTCTAGCCTGTGACTATGGGGATAGCTGCAGCTCAGCCCTACGGGGAAAATTCTAGGAAACATGCCTCAGGGGTTTTGCAACTGAAGAATGAGGAAGCACAGAAGTCCCCACTAATTCCCCATCCGTCCTCGGCTGAAGGCAGCTCCAGGGCTGCTAATCCTCTGGCACTTTCGGCTTATTCTGTGCAGGGAGGGAATGTGCTCAGGCAGCCAGGAGAAAAAGTCCCTCCGGCAGAGTCACAGTGGTTCTCAGTAAGCAGCTTCAGGGGGTGAGCACAGGTGGGATCTGCTGCACCAGCTCCCTGTGCAATGGCGACTCCTGGAGCGATGGCCCTGGGTGCCAGCACTGCATCCGGGACATAACTGTCTCAGTAAATGTTGGAAAAATGTGTGTGCTTCCAAACCAGGCATACACGTCCACAAATAGGGGCTCCACCCGTTCCTGTGACATCCTTGGCAGAAAAGCATTGACAGAGTGGTGTTGATAAAGGCATGGCTGGCCCTTCCTTCCTTCCTTCCTTCCTTCCTTCCTTCCTTCCTTCCTTCCTTCCTTCCTTCCTTCCTTCCTTCTTCCTTCCTTCCTCTCCCTCTTCCTCCCTCCTTTCCTGCCTTCCTTCCTTCCTTCCTCTCTCTCTTTTTCTCTTTCTCCCTTTCTTCACTCCTTCCTCTCTCTTCCTCTCTCTTTCTCCCTTCCTCCCTTCCTTCCTCTCTCTCTTGTTCTCTCCCTTCCTTTCTCTCTTTCTCTTTCTTTCTTTCTCCTTTTTCTTTCTTTCTTTAAACTGACAGATAAAATCGTATGCATTTATCACGTATGACATAATTTTTTGAAGTATATACGGGTGCGTGTGGCTCTTAATAGCCACTGGAGCGAAAAGCAAAAAGATCCCTTACAAACCTAAAATTCCATTGAAACTTGGGAACAAAGTTCCTACCCCAGCACAAATGTATTTGCTATGAGTCCCTTCCTGATGCTGAAATTTTCCCTCCCAGTCTTTCTTTGTCTCATCTCCAAATCTACCCTTTGTGTGTGGACATGGGGTGGGTGGGGAGCCGGGGAGGTACCCAGAGCAGCCGGAGGAGAAGGGGACCACATGGCCCAGCTGCCAGTGGAGAAAGGATGCTGTGGGGAACAGACAGAGGGACAGGGAGGTGGGGGAAAAAAAAAACAACAAAGACAAACCTTCTCCTTGCTGTCCCAGGCAGTTTTTAATTGGTGGTCCAGCCTCTGCTTCTACCAGTGCATCATTTAGCCTCTGGCACTAAGAGGAACTAAAGGGAGCTTAGGAAAAACATCTTGGATACCACAACAGCAGAAAAGGAAGAAGAGGGAGGAGAAGGAGTAGGAGGGGGGAACACAGCTTTGCACGATCAGAAGGTTCTGTGCTCGGCCTGCAGGACGGGCACACCTGTCTCTTTTCTCTCTTCCAAAGCTAGAGAGAATTGGACAGGTGCATGGTGTGTATACGTATGTGTGCCTGTATTTACGTGTGTACGCGCATGTGCCCAGTGTTACTGCCATGTGTCTGCAGCATTGTGAGCATGGGGTTTGAGCAGTTGTGGGTTGTTTGTCTTGGCTACTTGTTGTGTTGGTTACACACACATGTGAGCTTGTGCTGATACAAATCTGAGTGCTGTGTGTGTTTGTGTGTATCTAGGCACAGATCTTGAGACTTGTTTGCTCCCTAGAAAGAAGCAGGGTGAATGAGTGAGAAATCTTCCTTTAACTTCTTCTCAGCTGTAGAAAGCAGCTCAGAGAGATGTTCCCCATAAATCTGGGTTCTGAGAAAGAAATCAGAGCCACCTTACAGAGGTGATAAAAGGAGGTTCAGGCATTTTCCCAAGCTTGCCACCTGGACACTTGCTCTCAGACCAGCCAGGGTGAGTCCTGTTAAACACTCTCTATAGGACAATGAGGTGGCCTAATAATGAAGTTTGGGGCCAGATGGCCTGACACATGGTAGGGTAATGAGAGGGACTTGAGGCCACCTTCTTCCCTCAAGGTACCTCATACTCATTAAAAGGGAAAATAAGAATACAGATGAGATTATTTTGTTTCACTTTAATGGTTATATCTTTTTAAAATTAAGGATATCCTTGTAAACCTTATAGCATGCCAGAAATGCACAATTTAAAATATTAAATTCTCCCATGCCTCATTAACATTTTGAGATTTTTTTTCCTGTACATTTTCTTTGCACATGCTAGAATTCAGGATCTATACTAATGTGCATGCGTGCACATAATGTGTCTGCATACATTTGCACATATACATATCATTGTTAGTTCTTACGGAAACAAAATAATGCAATATTGTTCTGCGATTTGCTTGCTTCTCCAAACACCATTTCGTGGGCGTCGGTCCCTGTCAATTCATGTAAAATTGCATCCATCCGTTGTTGACAAGACTGCATGTTATTACTTTGTATGGGTGGGCTCTGATCTGTTTGTCTAGTCTCTTGATAATGGACTTCTCCTGGTTTTCTAAGTTTTGCAGTTGCAGCAAGCATTCTCCCGTGGTGCCTTTGCATACCCTCGTGTGACTCTCTCAGTGAGGTCATGGCAGTGAAGTTCTGTCCTGATGGGGCCCTGCCAGGAAACAAAGGCTGGAGAACCATGAGCTTTCAGTCCCCCCCAGTTGCCAGTTCTTAGCTTCCCCATTAATATGCAGGGCAATTTCTCGTTCGCCGCCTCTGGTGCCTTTTCTATACAGAGAGAGATGCTAAAAATAAATTCACCTGCCTCCTAGTCACTCTGTTTATTTAACTGTCTTTCTTAAGGATTCTCAGCATATCCACAGGGTTTTAAAATACAGACTCCAACAATTTACCTGCAGAGCAGAAGATGAAATGATGCCTCCCACTCTGGGCTCTCGCTGGTGCTGCTATGATGTGCTCATGCCCCTGCCCACATGGTAGTTCTAAGAGAAATAAACCAGCTAGCCTAAGAGCAGAGTGACTTGGGTAGAGTCCTAACTACTCTGCCTCACAGCTAGGAGATATTGGTCAAGTAATCTGTCCAACCTAAACTCCAGTTTCTGGAAAAGAGGATAATACTGTCTAGAGTGTTAAATCCAACAAGGTATTTACAGTAATTAGCACAGCCTCTGAGATGTACCAAGTGTTCACTAAATCTTAGCTACATTATTATTGTTATTTGCCTACAAATACAGCAATTGTATCTAGTTCAACCTAATTCCATTATAGCCTTCCTTATCTCCCTAAAATGGAATCACTGTATACTCAGTTGTTTGATTTAGAAACAGTGAGTTGGAGATGCAGTCCTAGACTTGGAGGACAAATATTCTTTAGTTTGTTTATAATATTTACTTCTTTCCCTGCTCACTGTATGCTTGTAAAATTTCTAATATTACAAATGTGTGACTTGGAATGTGTGAAATCTCCCATTATTCTCTGTCCAAGATAACCACTCTTTGCCAAAATATATTCTCTACTTCCTGGTTTGCCAGTTTGTTGACTGTTTCCCTCCTCCACACAGCCAAGCTCCGATTGCACAAACATGATCAAAGTTTTCTTCTCTTTGAATATCCGGGATCAAGCCTCCCAGCCTGGCATGTTGTAGGAAAGTAGTAGTAAATGCTTTTTTGAAGGAATAAGTTAATCATTATTATTAATGACTCAGGCGAAGGTTCTGGTAAACCTTGGGATAGGGCCAGACATGTACATGCTCACTGCAGCTGGACAGGGCAGGCCAGCAGGGGACGGGATCATCCCATAGTTAGCCCCCAAGGAGAGGGGCACATCCAGCAGCCAGAAGCAATTATGCTGATGTCTGGAGGCCAGACAGTAGATGACAGCCCTGTGACACTGTCAGAATGTGGGCAGCATACTCAGGGAACCAGAGGTGGTGACAGTCATGTATGCCCAGCAAGGGGAAATCTAGGAGGAGGCTCAGCTCTGAGTCAATGGGAAGTCTGACTCTTAGGAACCCCTTGCAGGGGTTCAGGAGGACAAGCTGTGGTCCAGCAGCACCCATAGGTGCTGGCAGGAGCCCAGAGAGCCCCGGGACAAAGGAAGGATCCCAGACATAGATTAAGACCCAAGGCAGGAGGCAAGAAATGCCTTTGGAAGCCCCCAGCTCTGGGGACGTGCAGAGAAGGTGGGCTTGGGAGCCATGAAGGAGGCAGGATCTCAGGGTCACTAGGCTATAGCCAAGTGCCAGTAAAATATGCCTTTTTTTTTTTAACCTGATCCTGCTGGACCCTACCCTGAGGATGAACCTAGAACCTTTCCTAACCGTCTCCTGACTTAGACCAGGACTGGCTGAGTCGCTATGAAATGGTGGTGGTGGTGAGAGGTTGCTACAGAGGCTGAGACTTGGTGCTCCTGGCACAGTCCTTGTGCGTGGGAGGGAGGGAACACAATCCCTGCTTTCTGCTGGCCTTACTGGCAGCGTATGCTACAGGAATAGCCTTTGGCAAGGACTGGGCGTAAGGCGATCTCGTGATGTTTATTTTCTAACCTGTCCTTCCCTGCTATGCCAGACTCCTGCGTCCCAAAGTCTACCCGTGAGTTGTCCTCTAGATTGTGTTCAGATGTCAGGGCTGCCGAGAGGAGCAGGTGGCCAGGTCTTTGTTGCATCCCAAAGGTGGGGAACTGCCCACACCAGAGCCTCTTCTGATCCCCATAGTGGCCAGGAGAGCTGTGGCAAGTCGCCGGGGCCCCAGGGGCTGCTGGCTCAAAGCACCCCCGTGAGAACCAGGGTAAAACACTCTCAGGTGTCTCCCTGCAGACTTTGTCCTGGCCATACTTTGGAGAAGGGAGGCATCATTGCAGCAAAATTCTGATGCCTTGGCTCAGCGTTACATGTCTAAAGGAGAAGCCCTCGTGCTGGTGCCTTTGTAGGGGAAGGCAAGGGGGAGCAGTCATAAGAGAAGGGGCTCCAGCATCTCCCTCACCTGGGCTGGAATCCGAGGCTTTCTGCTCACTCTCCGTGGCCTTGGGCAAGTCACTGAACCTCCCAGAGATCCCATCTATATTGGAACATTAAATTAAATCATGTGCAGAGAGAAAGCTTGGCACAGTGTCATCTGCAAATGGAAAGCAAATGCAAAATAAAGGGCAGCTGTTATTATTGTTGTTGTTGTTGTTGTTGTTAGGTCAGAGACAAGCCTGGTCAAGGAGGAGATCAGAAAGGGGCAAAGGGAGTTTCAAAGTCTGGGCCAAACACTCCAAAGTTCACCAGGGAAAGCAGCTTCCAGGTTCTTGGGACTCAGGGTCAAGGGTTGGGGTGAAGTTGGGGGAATGACCTTCTGATTGGGCTCCAAAATGTGTGATTAGGGACACTGTCCCAACCTTGGGCAGCTCTGAATGCCAGGGTGGGCATTGCTTCCCCATCTCCCAGCTCCACATTGAACCTGAACCAAGAGAGAACTGTGTGTTACCTCACCACCAACAACAATCATAAGCATTACTATTATGTTGTTTTGATGTATTAATATCATATTATTATTGTAGGTAAAATTATCTCATTATTGTAAGTATTACTATGCTTAAATGTAATTAGTCCATCACTTACCATGTTCCATGTACCAGGCAAGGGCTTTCCATACATTATGTCCTGTGATTCTCACAAAAAGCCCTCTGTGGTATTATCATCTTCCAGATGAGAAA
>VSMD01016697.1:0-15708 GCA_008750895.1 Mirza zaza | reverse complement strand
ATAAATAAGAAAGCCAATAACAAACACATTTACAAGGAGTAATCATGATTTCTGTACTGGAGAAGGGTAGGAGTTAAATAATTAAACAAAATAGCAATAAGCATCTTTATAAAGCATGAGGGAAACATGCATTCTGCCTCTTTGTGAAGGGAGGAAAAGGTTTGTCATATTTATTTATTTATTTATTTTTACATTAGGAAGGTGTCTTCTCTTTTAGTTGGGCCCATCATACCAATTCCATGTATTCATTTAGAAAATCATGAACCATAAAGTAGCCATGGCCTTAAAAACATAAAATATATAAAATGTGTGAGGTTATAAATTATCTGAAAGGAAACTTATGTGGTTGTTATGTTTATGATTGATCGGGATATAAATTTCAAGGTCAAGAAAGAACACTAGGCCCAAGAGTTTAGTCAAGTCCATCTTGAAATGAAATAAAATTCATTGGCTTTACTCTATTGTCTGGGTCTGATTTTTTTTTATCTGCTACAATGTTGGGATAAGGTATCACACACAATGTGGTTTGTAAAGCTTGATAGAAGTATAGTACGTAGCAAAATGAGACAGAATGGAAAAATAATTCTAGAGTTGAGAATATGATAGGGTAAAGTCCAGATGATGAAAATAATTGAGAAAAAAATTTCTCTTCTAGGTTTTCCATAGGTATAGGTATCTATAATCTTATATAGCTTGACATCCTATCACATAGTTCAAGCATCTTTTTTAAAATCTAAGTTCTTAAAAAATTATAAATATTTGAAGGCAGATAATAACAGGTTTAATACCTATTGTTAATATTAACCATTTTAATTCATTTCAGAAGTATCCAATAAATCAATATTTACTAACAATAGTGGGCAATGATGGTATAAGAATTTTATTTTTTTATTTCTGTAGTCCTTTGTATTTTATATCAAATTACTGATGGTTATGCTGACAAAATAACTATTAATATTTAGGAAAGCTCATACAGAATAATTCTAAAATATTAACTAAAAATGGCATATTCTAGAAGAAAGGAATTGTTAAGAGTCTAAGTACTCATGCTAGAGCAAGCACAGGACTTACAAATGAAGCAATCTGATTCCTGTATCAAGGCATGTGGCTGATTTGCATGAGACTATAAATTGGAATATAATTGAGACAGAGAAAGTGTGTGACATCCAAAGTGAAATCTTTACCCAAATATTGATATGAGTAAAAGCTGGAAACTTAAAATTTGAAGGTAATATTATTAGAGTGATGCACCTGTATATTCCATCACTGTTGATCCTCTAGGGGAGAAAAATCACAATAAGCAAAGCAGCCAAAATTTAAGCACTAAGAGGAAGGAGAAGTAGCCAGAGGCATGAATTATCCTTGCACTGGACTCGGTAACCAGCCACTGAATAATTGAGGATTGACTTCAGGTTGAATGTTGAATTTTCAACATGTGCTTGAGCTTTGGAGGGAGCCCTTAGGTAAAGATTTGATTTAAATAGATTAGATCAATAAATACAGGATAAACATAAAGAATAAATAAAAACCCATCTTCAGATAGAAATCATGCTCCTAAAGTTTGTTTAGCTGAATTTTTCTTGAGAGACAAGCACAGAAACTCTTTCGGTTTTAAAAATCAAGTATCTAAGCTACTCTCTTCCATAATGCGAGAATATTATAATAGCGTACAATGAAAGCAATACAATAATGTACTTAGAAATTATTCTTCAAGCTTGTTCAAAATACAGTTTAGAAACAAAGATAAACTAACAGCAGTAAGGTTATAATTATATAGGACCTATCTTTTATTAATTTAATATTATATTTTGAGGGACTTTTTTTTCCAGTTCAAACATCATAAATATTTATTTAGGATTCTTTTTACATAGAAAGTTTCAAGTTGTCTGATAATAGTAAGTTCATTATATAATTACTACAAAATGAAAATTGTTCTGTTGTGTAACAATTATTTTATTTTAAAATTATCATTATGTATCTTAGAATCTTAATTTTCCAGTTACTTTGTTAAAATTTATCATAGAGAAAGATGAAATTATTTCAATAGGTTCCAATATTAAAGAGTCCATTGCAAAATGAAACTTAAAACTTTAAATTACAGGCCAACTCTTCTGGAAAATATATACATCTCCTTTGAGGACGATTTTGCTTACCGTCTATAATTAGTCAATTTGTTATAAATATAGTCAATTTGTTATAAATAAATATAAATATAACAGATGTTTTACTGAGGTGAGAGTGGATTACAGAGTGTGAATGGTATGAGGTCAGACTATGTATAAAACTACTGGTGCATTTTTGCTTTAAAACACTACTTCATTGAAAAAAGAAAAAGAAAAATGAAAGAAAAAATTTTAAAAATTATAAAAAAAAAACTACTGGTAGATAGTTTGCAAACTATCCATCTGAAAAGAGATTGTAACTAAAATATAGGAAACTCAAACAACTCAACAGCAAAAAACCCAAATAAACTGGTATCAAAATGGGCAAATGATCTGAATGACATTTCTCAAAAGATATACAAATGGCCAGCAGGTATATAAAAAATGCTGAACATCACTAATTATCAGGGAAATTCAAATCAAAACCACAATGAGATATTATCACACCCAAGTCAAAATGGCTATTATCAAGAAAAGAAAAACCCAAAAATAAAATGCTAGTGAAGATGCAGAGAAGGGGGAATGATAGTACACTGTTGGTGTAAATGTCAATTCATACCAGTCATTGTAGAAAACAGCATGGTTTCCAAAAACTTAAAAAAGAATTATATGCTCCAGCAACTCTACTACTGGGTATAAATTCAAAGAAAAGGAACTGAGTATATCAAAGAGGTATCTGCACTCCCATATTTATTGCAACACATGCACAACAGCTAAGAGATAAAATCAACTCATTATCCATCAGTGAAGAAATGAATAAAGAAAATGTGGTATATAAGCACAATGAAATATTATTCAGCCATGAAAAACAATGAAAACGTGTCAGTTGCAACAACATGGATGGAAGTGCAGAACATTATGTTAAATGAAATAGCAAGCACAAAAAGACAAAAATTGCATATTCTCCCTTATATGTGGCAGTTATGAGTGTTGATCTTATGGAGGTAGAGCATAGAATCATAGTTACCAGAAGATAGGAAGGGTAAGGGGAGGGAGAGATGAAGAAAGGTCTGTTGATGGCTACAAATATACACTTAGATAGGTGGAATAAGTTCTAGTGGTTGATAATATATTAGATTGACTAAAGTTAACAATATTTTATTATATATTTCAAAATAGCTAGAAGAGAAGATTTAGAATGGTCCCAACACAAAGAAATGATAAATGTTTGAGATGATAGATATCCCCATTACCCTGATTTGATCACTACGCATTGTATACATGTATCAAAATATTACATTAAACCCATAAATATTTATAATTCTGTATCATTAAAAACTGAAAAACAAAAGCACTGAGATTATTAGGCCCATGTCCTTTTTAGTTGCTGCTTATATTTTTGTTTGGTTTTTGGTTTTATTTTTCCCAATTTTATAGAAAACATTTTATTTGTTATATTACATATGTATAATCCGCACTGAATGCAAAACTTTGTTTTCTATGTTATCACTATTAAAACTTGACATATGTTTTTCTCTTTTCCTTTTCTGGAAAATGTATCATTTCTCTAAAGTCTATACCCAATAATAATGTACTTGATGTTATCATTTTCATATAATATTTTTTAAGAAAGACATAAAATTGTCAGGATTACAATGCAAGTGTAAGGAATATGATCATATGGTTTTAGAATATAAAACTAGCCTTAGCATCTCTACTACACCCATTTTGCCTTTGGATGAAAACAATAATGTTCATAAAATTTGTGAATTTTTTAATACTTACACAAAGAGTTAATAAAAGAGCTAAACTTAGAGTCCAGTCCTCACAATGTTTAAGTTAGAGCTGTTTATAAAGCAATATCCAGTTCTTTTTGAGTTCTTTTAACAGTAAGAGTACATGAAATGGAAGTAATATCCATAGCAGACGTATGTTTTTCAAACATTTTTTTCTTATCACACATCTGGGGAAATAAATGACTCTTCTTGGTGAGAGGACATACCCAGGGTTTCTAGCTACCTCACATATCACCCCACTACCGCAAAAACTATAGGAATAAATATTTCTGTACCTCTGTAATACATTCAACACAGGAGCATGCTATGGCACATGATTTGAGAAGCTCTTTTCAACTTATAAAATATTATAATCTTAATTTTAACTGTATTTGAAGGATATTTTTAGGACTTTAATTCTTACGAATTAGAGCCACTGAACTACAAATCAAAGTGCAGTGGCCTTAATGGCTTAAGATAATATTGAAAATTGTAGGGAGGTATCTACTCTATTAAGCATTTCCTTTGTCTACCATCATTTTGAAAGGCTGTGACATGCCACACATTATGTTAGTACCGAGGACACAATAGTAAATATGTCAAAAATTACAAATAAGAATTAACCGGATAAAGAGGGTAGGGATACATCACAAACACTTTTTAAAGTTTGAAGGAAGTTCTATCAAGGGTTGAAGCTAGAGCTTGAGTGAGAATGCTGTTGGTAGACTTTTGGGGTAGTTTTAAAAAGTATAAGAAATATAGAAACCTTTTAAAGTAAAAAAGTTACAGCATTAGATGTGTGGTTTATAAAAATGGCTCTGGCTATAATGTACAGAATAGATTACGTGGAATCAAGCCTAAAAGCAGAAAGACCAGTTAGTAATCTATGATGGTCATTATGATTACCTACATCTAGGTAATACCACTGGGAATGGTAGGTAGGTAAAAAAAATATTTGAAAGATGTTTTGGAGATAGGTTAGATGTGGAAGATAGGGGAAAGAAGAAAGCCAAAGGTAGATGCTTTTGAATAAGATTTTTACAAGCAGGAGCATAAGTTGGGGGCATTTATTACGCAAATTATTTGGGGGGAAGAAATTGATTAAGTAATTGTACATATTAGTTTGGGGCTACTAACGAGAAATAGTAGCCAGACATAGATATAGGAAAGATGTCAAGGCCAGAGGTGAAAATTATTATTCCCATTATATAGACAAGGGGACTTATAATCATAAAGAATAAATAATATACTCACACAGAGTAGAGCTCATCAATTTGGCATTGATAAGCAATTGACTGATTATTGAAAACGGTCTTGAGTGAGGAATCTTTTAACAGTTTTCGGGTCAATTTTATATTGGGATATCCAAGTATATCTGACAGGGTACCCCAATATTTTTAATCCATGTTGTTCTGATTCCAAATTCTGCACTTTTTAAAACACTTACTGGAGTTTTGCACTTGCTTCAACCCTTGATATAACTTCCTTTAAACTTTAAAAAGCGTTTGCAATGTATCCCTGCCCTCTTTACCTGGTTAATTCTTATTTGTAATTTTTGACATATTTACTATTGTGTCCTCAGTACTAATATAATGTGTGGCATATTGCAGCCTTTCAAAATGGTGGCAGACAAAAGAAATGCTTAGTAGAGTAGATATCTCCCTACAAGTATGGATCTTAAACAGCTTGTATCAAAATTTCTTAGGGTCCTCTGTATAAATATATAAATAAGTAAATAGTAGAATCTCAGGCCCCACCTTAGAACTACTGAACCCAGATCTCTGTGGGATGATATTTGAATAAGAAGCACAAGTGATTCTTAATTTGATAAACATTATAATATACAAACAGTAATATTTCTCAAAGGGTGGTCTGCAAACCACTGAGCTTTCTGGTGACATAGTCAATAGTTTTTTGACAATTTGGTAAAATCAAAGGGAAAGGCATTAAAAATGAGCTTGAATAATTTCTTCATACATTTGACAGTATTGGATAATTGTAATTTTCACAGAAATGCATTATTTTTAATGATGTGGCCTTAAATTGTGTGTATACATTTTAAGGACTATGTTGGTAACTTTCAGTAAATATATATTTATATTATTTGTGTTTGTTTACTTTTGTGAAATTTAATTATCTTGTCTTCTTTTGAGTTGAATCATATACATATATCACAGAAATAGTACAATAGCTTAAAAATGCTTTAAAATTCAAAAATAGTTCTGTAAATAGTGATATAACTACTATGTATTAAAGTACATATAAGGAACAGGTTATTTGTAAAAGGGTGGATGAGTTAATCTATGAATATCTTAATTTCACAGAAGCAACCAAAAGAAGTGTACAGATAGGAGGTGTGAAACGAATATTATTTGAAAACTGAATTTATTAAACTTGTTATTTACCACTATATTTTAATACATTTTCTTTTATTAAAAAAAGCCATCGAAGCTTTTGATTCACCTCCTTTGATAAAGAAATTAAGATTTCCCAAAAGTATTTCATTGAGGAACACATGACTTTTGTCACTAAATTAAGGAAGAGTAATTTGAAGAAAGATATAAAGTTGCAACATCATAGTCAAAAGACATATAAGGCATAGCACTATTAAGAGGAGAGAATCCTGCTAAAAATAAAAAAGCATAAAAAAGTTACACTTGAATACTCATTTTTAATTTAATTTAATTTTATTTTATCTTATGTATTAAGACAAGTTCAAGTATAGTTTTGGTGAAAATATTCAATCACAAAGAATTTGTCTTTGTTGTTTACTTAATAGTGTCACAACAAATCAAAAATAAAAATTGATAACACATTGTTAGGTAGTCGTGAACTATTAATATATACACATGCTGAAACCAAGCGTTAATAGGTTTCATAGCTGACATTGCCTTTTTTTTAAAATGATTTGTCAAGTCACAGCAGACATTGCCTTTTAACAAAAGGAGATCAAGAATCTATTCACCATGTTGTATTAAGAGGAAACTTTCATTCTTCCAGATTTTGCCTGTTATAATCTCAGCAACTTGGCATTGACAAGCAATTGACCGATTATTGAAAACAATCTTGAGTGAGGAATCTTTCAATAGTTTTCGGGTCAATTTATATTGGGATATCCAAGCATATTTGACAAGGTACCTCAATATTATTATCTTTATGTTACTTACTTAAAATTCTAGGGCCTGTAATTTTAAGCAAAAATTTATATATAAAATCCAAGGAACAAAACTGGTAATGTCTGAACTCTGGCATTTGGCTTATCTCCACTGAAACATTATACATCCCATTGACATAAAGCAATCAAACTCAGGTCTGATCTAGAATGTTCTGGATAAACATTTGTAGTGAGAAGTATCAAAGAGCCTGCTAATGAAATAGAGTGAGGATAGGGATTATCAAGTATTTATATTCACAAGAATATTTATGGTCAGAATAACAGGGATACCTCATTTCTTTTGTACTCTATAGATAGTGAGTTTTTTACAAATTGAAGGTTTGTGGCAACCCTGAGTAAAGCAAGTCTATGGGTGTCATTTTTCAAACAGTGTGTGCTCACTTTGTGACTCTGTGTCAGCATTTTTTAGCAATAAAGTATTTTTTAATTAAGGTATATACATATTTAGACATAATTCTTTTGTACCCTTAATATACTAGAGTACAGTACAGTGTAAATCTAATTTTTATATGCACTGGGAAACCAAAGAAATTGTACAACATGCTTTATTGCAATATTCTGCAACTAAACCCACAAATTCCCCAAATATGCTTGTAAATACATACAAAACAGAGTATATCCCCCATAATATAAACACTATTAAAAATTCTTATATTATATGGTGTAAGATGGTGTTAAAACAGCCTCCAAAGCAAGTAATTCAAAATATAAATATAAAACATAAAAATACAGAGATAGCATCACAGCACAAATAGTAGTAGTAACATATAAAATACCAGAGTTGTGACATAAATCTTATTTACAGAAATATCTATGCACTTCAATTCTGAGAACCACACTATATTTCCACTAATATCCATTAGAGACTTAAGGGGGTCTCTCCTACAAGAATCAGGCTGTGTGTGTGTGTGTGTGTGTGTGTGTGTGTGTATGCATGTGTATGTGTGTGTCTGTGTTAGAGAGAGACTAAGAAAAGCTTACAAAAGAGTTTGAGGTATACTGCTCCAATAAAACATAAGGATTTTCAGATATTTGGCTAGAATATTCCCTTTATATAACAAGTTTATGGGTTTCTAGAAGATATATGTTCCTAAAAATGAATAGGCCAGAAAGAAAACTAAGGTGTGTGAAGAATGGGATCTATCCAAGAAGCAAATTGCTAAACAATGTCAACTCCATAATCATATGATTCACATTGTCATAAAATAGAAATAGATGTTATAATGTTTAAGTTCTGTTCTTTGACATTAGAAAGACGTAGCCAAGAAATAGAGAACTGTAAAAGTAATTATTAACTAGCAATAAATTTCTGAAGTGTTTTATTTAGGAAAGAAAGCATATAATTAACTGGTTATTTTTCTGCATAAATATAATGAAGTGTGCCACCTTAGTGGCATTTTCATGGAATAATCTGGAAAAGAAAATCCACAATGAGCCCTCAAATTTGTAGTAATGTTCCAAATTTAATGGCCTGAATTGTAAGAAAAAAACTCTGAAGCTCTGAGAATGAGCAGAATAAGTAAAACTTCAAGATAGACATAGATAATGTGGAAATTATCCAAAGTAATCTCATAGTAGGATGTACTCCATTACAGGATAGTAATTCCTACCTAGAGTGGCTAAAATTAATAATAGGTAAAAAATAAAAAAAAAGATACAGACATATATTTAATATTTCAGAAAATCTAGTGGAAAGTGAAATATTACCTTCAACAAGACTACACATTAAAAGTCATGTTCCTTTTCTATTTTTTCTATTTCTCTGTTTGTGTTATTGACATAGAGTGATGGGAACATGTATAATAATGTGGTAGCATGTTTGATAGGCATTAAAGTTCTGTTATATGTTAATAAACCTTATACATTTATTAGTACTATAAGCTTATCATATTAATATGCATCATCATAAACGTGGCAAGACAGACTTAATAAATCTTTAATTAAATATTACTGATATTGCTGATTGTGTCTTATATACATATAATTTAAGTAAAACTTAAAATAATTTTAGTAAATGAAGCCTTTTAAATATTGAGTTTTTTTTGGATTTTTTTGTTTTTCAAAACTGTTTTATTGTGCATAAAGGTTTTTAGTGTCTGACATAAATAGTTATATATAGATATTATCAGATACTTTTTCAAATATGTCTTTTGAAATTAAACATGCAGCTTATATGAAGAAAATCCCTGGAAATAAAATGTAAAATATATGAAAATAGTATGCTGGAATTGTGATTATAATGTGTGCATCAGGACACCATATTTTAAGAAAAACAACTCTCTTCTGTTATCTTTGTCTTAAATTTCTACTCTCTGGCATATCCCCACTTGCAGATTAATATTTCTAAAGAAAATCAGAAAGCAATGCTGACTGATCACACCTAAAATTCTGGATCATGAACCTCATTATCAAAATACTATCAACTCTCTCAGGTGATGATTATGCCTCACATTTTACTAAAAAAAGGAATTGAGGAAAGTTCTTATTGTCTCACAATCAAATCTGTTAAAAACCTGCATCTGTACCCAACAATTATTCTTTTGCTCTTGTGTCTCTACTCCAAGCTTCAATTTACTTGATTTCTAAATTTCCTCTCCTCTAGAACACTCACTATCTTAGCTATGGTAATTACATTGTTTTTGTACTATATCATCCATTTTTTCTTGTCTACAGACTCATTCCTTTCAGCATATAATATATTTTAATTTTAGATCTTGTCTATTTATAAGCAAACTAACTAAAAATATCTCCCTTAACTGCCTTTTCTTCTCTACTTACTTTCACAGTTCTTTCATCCTCTTATCAACACAACTTTCAAAAAAGAAAACACGTTGTGTACAATCAACAGTGTGGCTTAGTTATCTTATCTTCTCTGATCTCACCACTTCATCTTCTTCAAGTCTATGAAACTACTCTTGTCATAGTCATCAATGACACTCAAGCTATAATATCTAATATTCATTTCTCTGTTTGTGCCCTTTACCTAATCCTATCTCTAAGCAACATATGACTAAATTGAGCACTCCTTAGTTTCTTGAAGCATTTTTGGATTGTGTTTTCTGCAGCAAAACCTCACTGATTTTCTTGGTACCTCATGGTTCTCCTACTCTTTCTCCATTGTTTTACCTTTTTGCATGTGATCAAATTCCAAATAATGTCATGTCTCATGACACTTCCTCAGAATTTCCTTTTATTAGTATCCCTATATCACCTTCAAAAACAGAAAGAAGGCCAGTGAGGTAGTATAACACGTTCATAAAATTCAAGTTTTAAATGATGCCTTTATAATTTTTACTCTACACAGAAGGTACCATGATCATTTTGTTATTTAAATCTTCTAATAAATTTATAGTTAATCTAAACTAAAATATAATCTCCTTACAAACTCTTTATAAGGTTTATAAATCCTTACTTACATGATCATGCCAAATCTGTGTTTCCAACTTCATGTTACAGTATTTGTGTTTTGCTTTTGTCTGGCTATCCCTCATATTTTCAAGATTAGCTCCTTTTCAACATTCAGATCTTAGGTCAGTCTTTCTCCTTGGGAGATATTAACAGACTACTGGATCTAAAATAGCCAACACTCCCCCTCACTATTATTCTCTTAACTATAAATGCTCCTCAACTTATTGTGTTGGGTATATCCTGTTAAACCAATTGTAAGCTGAAAATACCCAAATATCATAAGTCAAAAATGCATTTAATACACCTAACCTACCAAACATCATAGCTTAGCCTAGCTTACCTTAAACTTGTACAGAAAATTATATTAGCTTACAGTTGGGCAAAATCAGATGATACAAAGCTTATTTTATAATAAAGTGGTGAGTATCTCATAGTATTTATTGAATACAGTACACTGTATAGTATGGGCTGGTTATCCTCGAGATCACATGGACTCCTGGGAGCTGGCACCCACTGCTGCCCAGCATTGCAAGAGAGTATCACAGTTTGCTATCCCAAGAAAAGATCAAAATTCAAAACTCAAAATAGGGTTTCTACTGAATGCATATTGCTTTCACTCCATTGTAAAGCTGAAAAATCAAGTTCAGACATCCTAAATCAGAGATCATTTATAAATCCAATTATTTTACTTTCCATTGAACTATCATAATTAAAATAATCTTAATTATTTACTTACCTTCTTTTGTTATTGAAACCACAAGTGGACTTTGGTCTATGCTCAGTTGCTCATTACACAAAAATCCAATTATTAAAACAACAAGGATTGTCAAGGAAGAAAGGCATTTTTAATATGAAAGATATTTTGTTGGAAGAATGGGAGAAGCTGCCTCAGATCTGTCTGTCTGACTAATAGAGAACATGGGCTTTTAAAGGAGGGTCCGCATGCCTTGGAACAGGAGGTGTAACTAAAAAAGGGCTATGTAAAATGAATAAATTTTAGTCTAAGAATATAAAAACTAACATTAATGATATTTTAAAAAGTTGTTAATAGCATAATTATGGTGAACTCTATGTATTTAAATGTGTTTTATGTATGCACATGTAGTATATGTTATGTCCAAATGGTACCAAAATTGGCTTATAAAGAAATGGAACTCTTATAAAGTAAGTAAATGAGGCTTTTCAAGTTTACATGAATTTAGTAATCTTTGGTGAACAAGCTGGTGTTTAAAAATTACTGGTAAGATAAAAATAAAAATGTCTTCAAAATTGTCAGCATACATTTTTGCCTGGGTGTAGTGGTCATTTTCGTCTTTGAAGGTGTCAAGGTTTGACACAAGTTATAAAACTATAAACCCAGCCAAAACATAATGATCTGTGTGTGATTTCTGATAAGTTGGTGTAATAAAAAAAAGCTGAACCTAACAGAAAAGTTACCTACATGTTTAATATTCTCGGTTAGGTAATAAATAGGCATGCCTAAACAAAAATAAGTATCAGTATCAGAATAAATAAATTCTAAGTAAATGATGGCATAAAAACAGAAACTTATGATAAAGGTTGATAAAGATATTTTGATTTTGGTCTCTTTATTCCAGTTGTTGATGTAGTTTCTTCCATTGACTTTACTGTCTGTGGAAAGGTATACACAAAACCTATTTAAATCAAATTGGAGGTGTCCCTTTGGTCTGGCTCACTTTTGATGTGTTCTGAGTACTGGTAGAAAGCCAGCTTGTTGTATGTTATTTGTTTTAACTCTACTAAACTAAAGGGCTTGTGCACCAGGGTTTCTCTGATCTCCCCTGCTGCTTCCACTAAGGGCAGGATCCAAGCCACGTTTCCCCCTGGTGGAGGTAGAGATGGCATTACCTCCCCCTCTTTTGGGCCCCCTTTAGGCCTTCCTGGGTATGGGAGTAGCTCAGAACAGGTGGGATCTCAGGAGGATCTCTTGACACCATAGTCTTACTTAGCTCTGAACTCCCCTTGCAGAGCTGAGGATTTTCCCATAAACAATAGAAAGCCTGTACCTATGGTATTTCAGCCAGTTTTCCTTCCTTTGGGAAAAAGAGGTCTAACTATAAGGTCGTGGGGTGATTGAGAGCCCCGTGTGGCGGCCACTGTTCTCTGCTGCCCAGCTTGTACTGCAGCCAAGCAGTTGTGTAGAAGAAGATTAAACCTTTCTTCTTCAGAGTGTCTAGATCGAACTTGTCCCAGTTTGAGAGAATTCTCCCCAAAGGGATGTTAGGAGAGATTTTTGATCCTTATGTACCCAGCTAGAAAGTAAGGAGGAAATAAAAAGGGGGAGTAAGAGACAGACTTTTCCAGCTGGGGTCTGTTAGAGGTTGGAGTCCCCAGGTAATTACCCAAGTCATCTGGTCAAGGAACAAAGGAGGGAAAGGAGAGAGGCTATATCCACTTCAGTCTGTTACAGCTGGGCATCCACAGGTAATGAATGACCTGGGCCATTTAGCCAAGGAGCTGGTCCAGACATCTTCTTTCCAATTCGTAGGAAGAGGAGCTGTGTATGACTCCTCAAACCTAAGAGCCTCTCATTTTTTTTTAAGCACCAGGACAATTGTATCTGTTGGTATAACAACTTGGCCATTTGAATAAGTACTAGCATCAGCAATTGGGGGACCAGCCCAGATAAGGAAGGCATTTCCTGGAACCAAGCAAAAGAGGCATCTTGAAGGTGAAAGATAAAGCCCAATAAAGCCAGGGGTATAAGTATTTAATTCTGCTCCACATAGGAGAGACATGGCAGGGACAGATGCAGAAGTGATGTCTTAAGGAAACCCAGATCTGTTCACATACAGGCATGTCCATGGGCTATATAAAACCTCAAGTCCTAAAAAGACCCTACAAAGTAGGCACTGACCAAATCCTGCTTTCTTTATTACCAGGTATACAAGATCACTCTGAATAAATGAGCCAGTCACTAGATGGCTTAGTGATGACAAAACTAGGAGGAGGAAACATTGATTATCCTTACCATGGGAAAGGACCATAAGCACCCTATCAGATCAGAAAGAAAAAGATATTGTCAAAACCAACCAAAGCCTGGAAGCATAAGAGTTAAAGCGTAGAATCCTCCTCCCTAAAGTGAAACAAAATGAAAATTTCTCTCCTACTGTGAGGGACATTTCCCCAAACTTCTTAAGATACACTTGGGTTTATTCGAGAACTCAACTGTGCAATCTAAGAAACGGTGAGAGTAGAAAAGCAAAAGCAAGCACCAGTGCCCCCTCAAGCACTGGCTGCAAGGCAGGAAGATCAGAAGCAAGAGCCCTGTCATGGAAGAATGTGAGCTGGCTTACCTAGACAGAGTGATCCAAGTCATGGCACCAAGATATCAGGTTGGCAGTTGTTGTTCTCAGTTCTTGGTGTACTCTTGGCTGAAGAATGAGCAGACACACCAAAAGCAAGTCAAACATGAAACAGAGTTTATTGAGGAAGAGCAAGATAGGTTTGCAGAGCAAGAGAAAGATGGTCTTGTTTTATACTGTCTGGATTGGGCCCTCCTGGTGATTAAGACATCATCATTGAACCACTTTGATAAATACCTAAGTACATGACAATTAAGGTTACTAATAGTTACTAATTAGGTTACTCTTGGTCACTTTCCAGATCCTATTATGCCTGGGCTGTCTGGGGAATCCCCTGCATTCTTTTGCAAATTAGTAGGGTGGGGTATTCCTCCTTCCCTCAGGTGTGGCAATTGCTTGGGGCAGGATCAAGGTGGGGCACACCAGAGCAGGGCACCCACCTTTGTCTATAGGAGAGCTGCAGTCCCTCATTATGTACCTAACAGAAGTATTATAGTACTCAAATTTATACTTAAGTAGAAAATTGGTTTGAGATCACTTAGATTGTTTTTAAAATAGCTTTGCCTTGATCCTAATGTAAAAATATTATGACTTTATGTCATTATTTGAGATAGTAAGGATTGATGTTAGACGTTTATTTAGTCTGCAGTCATTTGATGTCATATCAATAAATTTTAAGATGTTGGTATTTTAAAAAGATGTCATCAAGTAAAATCTTTAAGCAAGATGCGTTCTAAAACTTTTACTATATTTATACAACTTAAAGATGTTACATTATTCAGAAGAGCAAGTCTTATTAGAATACTTATGTTAGGTAGATAAGGGAGAGATTCTGGGTCTCCTAGAGATGAAAGTGGTTCCTTGCCTTGGTGCTGCCTCAAGCAATTGTTCCACATGGGAAGAAGGACAAGGATGGGCCCCAGGTCCCCCCTCTTGGTGCTACTCCACTGCAATCCTGTCCCCTATTCCAAGTGACTGCTGTCCCTGGGGGAGGAGGGAACACCCTACCAAGCTACCAATCAGAACTTAGCACACCAATTGCAAAGGCATGCAGAAGACTCTCTAGCCAAATAGCATGGGTACAATAGAGCCTGGAAGGTGACTTAAGACAACCTAAGGCTAATTATCATGTCATTAGCTTAAATCTAGATTGCAGTTAACCCCCCACCCCCATGGGCTTTCAGAGAAACTCATGGGAGATCTGCATGTGCAGTAAGACTCAGGTCATATAACTCCCAACTGTCCATCAAAATGGTTCCATGATGACATCTGAACCACAGGGAGGTCCTAGCTGGACACTTTAAAATAAGACCCAGACCATAACCAAGGGCCCTTTTGTTATGTCAGAGGGGTCCGTTTGCTGTTCTGTGGCAAATGTACCTTGCTTTTACTCTGTAAACCTGTATCTTGCTCTTGCTCTGTAAAGCTACCTTGTCCTTCCTCAATAAACTTCATTTCATGCTTGCTTTTGCTTTTGGTGTGTCTGGTCATTCTTTGGCCAAGAGCACACCAAGAACTGTAAATAGACAAGATTACTGACCCTGAACCCTGATACTTACACTTGTTATCTTGGTAGGTTTTTTTAAGTTTAAAAGTAATAATTAAAACTATATTTTGTGATTGTTTCTTGGTTTATGGTTATCTTAAACGACCCCCCCCCCCCCAGCTGACTGAATGGATCCCCTCTTGGCCAAAGAGATATCCTAAAACTAAATTGCCTACCATGAGGAGGGAGGTCAAACATGCCTCATCATGTCCCCCTCCCTTCTTGGAGATATCATTTGTAACCCTTTAACAGGCCTAAGCGTTTGCAAGACAAACCTGTTTATGACGTTTATAGTCCAAGATTTTCTTCTTTTAAAAAAGGTCATTTTTTTTATGACTTTTTATTTAAACCATTACTGATTCTTTTTGCTTTTTTT
>VSMD01016695.1:0-67948 GCA_008750895.1 Mirza zaza | reverse complement strand
CCGACGCCTGCAGGGCCGCACGGCGGGCGCCGTCGCTGGAACCGACGCCTGCAGGGCCGCACCGCGGGCGCCGTCGCTGGAAGCCGACGCCTGCAGGGCCGCACGGCGGGCGCTGTCGCTGGAACCGACGCCTGCAGGGCCGCACGGCGGGCACGGTCGCTGGAAGCTGACGCCTGCAGGGCCGCACGGCGGGCACGGTCGCTGGAAGCTGACGCCTGCAGGGCCGCACGGCGGGCGCTGTCGCTGGAACCGACGCCTGCAGGGCCGCACGGCGGGCGCCGTCGCTGGAACCGACGCCTGCAGGGCCGCACCGCGGGCGCCGTCGCTGGAACCGACGCCTGCAGGGCCGCACGGCGGGCGCTGTCGCTGGAAGCCGACGCCTGCAGGGCCGCACGGCGGGCGCGGTCGTGGCGCCGGAACCTGCCTGCTGATTTGTGCGGGAACACAGGCTGATCGCTCGTCCACACCCGCGGAGCTGGCTTGTTCTTCCGCACAAAGAAGCCCAGAGGCCTTGGCACCTCCGTGTCCGGAGACGGCCTCGCCAGGACCCTGAGTGTCCCCGGTGCAGCGGGAGAAGTGCCACAGACTCCAGTCGCGGCCCTGTTCTCTGTCTGCTTAGGCTTTGTGTCACACATTACTATGTCACTGTTACCGTGATAGCACTTGGTATTTCTGGAGCCCTCCTACCCCGCCAGGCGCGCGAGGAGCCCTGCAGACAGCGCCGCCCCGCCCTGCGCACGTGCCGCGGAGCACTGGGCGCGCCCCTGCTGCCAGGACGGACTGCTGCTCGGACTCCCCGGCTCCCCAGCCTGTGATTGGATCGATGCCTCGGTTCCCGGGGACTCAGGGCCCCTGCCTAATGCTCTCTTCCTCAACTCGGCCCGGCATGCCCTACCTGACTAGTCCCAGGACCTGGGACATTACAGTGGTAAGAATTTATTCATCAGCCAGGAAACCTGCAGTTCATAATTATAATAAAATTTAAATTTAATTCTATGCTTGTCCCTAAATTCAAGTTATATACATTAAATCTGTACAGTTTTTTTGTATATCAGTCATACATCCATAAAGTGGTTTTAAAAAATAAATTCAATTCAGCCAGGCCTGGTGGCTCACACCTGTAATCCTACCACCCTGGGAGGCTGAGGCAGGAGGATCGCTTAAGGTCAGGAGTTTGAGACCAGCCTGAGCAAGAGCGAGACCCATCTCTACTAAAAATAGAAAATTAGCTGGGCATGGTGGGGAATGCCTGTAGTCCCAGCTACTTGGGAGGCTAAGGCATGAGGAAGGCTTGAGCCCAGGAGTTTGAGGTTGCTATGAGCTAGGATGATACCATAGCACTCTAGCCCAGGCAACAGAGCAAGACTCTGTCTCAAAAAAAAAAAAAAAAACAAATTAAATTAAATTTCTATTATTTATATTTTTATTAATAAGTTTAAATTTAATTACAATTATTCATAGAATATGAAATATAATTTTAATATATTAAATGTAATTATAATTAATTTTTAAACAAAAGTAACAGATACTCAAATTCATCGTTTCCTAATGATTTTACTACATTTGACTATTTTCTATGCTGTTGAGATTATACACATGTATTGTATTTATATAGTAGAAATATGTATAATTGTGTTCTACTCTGCATCTCTTCCCAACTCTATGTCACATTAATCACCCAGCAGAATATTTACACCATAGAAATAGGCACATTGTGTAAGTCAAGGCTTGGTCTACTGTTTTGCTAGTTGTCTAGACCAGGGATCACCAAATGAAAGCAAGTGGGTCAAATGTAGCCTGCAAGCTGAGAATGAGTTTTATATTTTCAAAGGGTTATAAACAAAAAATAAAGAAGAATATACTACACAGATCTTATATAGTCACAAAACTTAAAATATTTACTCTCCAGCCCTTTACGGAAAGTTCACTTGCTTCAGGTCTAGAACAAGACTTGACATACACTGCTGGCCTGTCGGCCAGATCCAGCTCCCGTGTGTTTGTGTGGATGAAGGTTAGCTGGAATGCAGCCAGGCCCATTTATTCAGTATTGTCTGTGGCTGCTTCCACGCTACAATGGCAGCCCTGAGTAATGTGACAGAGAAAGTCTAGCTGGCAAAGCCTAAAATATTTACTCTCTAACACTTCACAATAAGTTTGTGGGCCCGGTCTGGACTAAAGAAAGTAATGGGAAAAAGTTGACAATGCAGATTAAACTTCAAAATATGTTATGTCTGTAGCTGTTCCATTGCATACAGCACAAAAATTTACAAAACATTCTTTCAGTATTTACCAACAGTTATCTGAATCCACAAAGAATTTACTCAGGTCATTGACAAAGGAGGGAAGTTTCAATATGTCTTTGATTTTTTTCACTTTTGTCTTACATGTGTTAATGTAAACAAAAGTCTCAACTAGCACCATGTGGGAATACATTTGTTCTTCAATTGCAAACCATATGGATGTAAGTTCAGCAAAAATCAACAAAACATTCTGTGAGAATTGATTTGCTATATGGAATTTACAATACAAATTATTGCATATTTTGTTATTGTAAATTGTGTGCCTAATACATTCTTTATATCAGTAAATTTTATAATTGATATGTGCCAATATGTGTATATACATGTGTATATATGGCTGTGTACATGTGCATACACATACATTCTTCTTTGTTCAGAGAGACAGTTTTTAAACATTTGCCAACATGCCATTCAGCTGCTTAACAGGAAACTGGTAAAGCTATATCGTGCAGAGAAAGTGTAGTACCATTTGGATTGTAAATGGAAGATAAAAATCTTATACAAAAGCAGGGAGGGGGCAATAGTATTAACAACAAGCATTTTTAAAATAAGAATTGCTAGTGGAAAAAGTTAAATTATATAAAAAGTTCTCACATGTTAAGAAAAAAAAAGTGCTGGTCTCGATATGAGAACTGTCAGGTCCTAATCTTGGTGCCGGAAGGATCCACGTTGCCCTCTGCGCTATAAAGTGGAGTTGCTGAAGGCTCTGGCCTTGCAGACGTCCTCCCCGCCTTTCGTTTTGTGCACGCAGGTCTCAGCCTCAGCTGCCGAGTTCAGGCGCAAGCAGGCACATCTGGCCCACAAATGGCTCGGCCACTTAGTCACCACCTCACAGGGAGCTGAGACTGTGCCACTCCTGGGGAGAAGGGAGAAGGTGCACATACCAAATCTGGGCGGGCTCCTTGGACGGTGACATGCAGAGGCACTGAGAGGCTGCTTCAGGATGATGCTCACCAAGTCGAGGAGGCCGCCAGCTCCCCAAGTAGCCTAGTGAAGCCTCAGTCACTGGCAGGAGAGAAATGTTGTCTTTAATTAGACATTTTATTCTGAGATAATTGTGGTATGCATATAGCTGTAGGAAATACGGGGAAATCCTATATAATTATTACCCTGTTTCCTAGTGGTAACATCTTGCAAAATTATGATATATCAACCAGGATATTGACATTGATACAATCAAGGTATAAAGCATTTCCATCACCATGAGGCTCACTTACGCTGCCCTTTTAAGAGTACTGTCTACTTCTTTTCAACCACCAACGCCTCCATAATCCCTGCAGCCACTAATCTGCTCTTCATTTCTATAATTTTGTCATTTCAAGGATATTATAGAAATTGAATCATATAATATATAACCTTTTCTGGTTGGCTTTTATTAATGAGAATTGCCAGGGGAGAAAGAGTTAGCTTTCATTAAAAAATGTTCTCACATGTTAGAAAAAGTCCTGATCTCAGTAGGAGACTTGTCAGTTTCTAAACTTGACACTTTCAAGACCTCAGTTGCCCTCTGCTTTATAAAATGCAATCATGGAAAGGGCTGGCCTGCAGGCACTCTCTCCTTACGCTGCACTACCCAGAGTGACACTCTCTGGGGATCCATCCAGGCTGTCAGGTGCACCAATAGTTTGTCCTGTGCGTTCTGAGTAGCAACACACAGTTTTAACCATCAGCCATTGAAGGACCTCTGGATTGTTTTTTCAGCTATTAGAACGAAGTAGCTAAGAACATTCATGTACATGTTTTTGTATGAACATGAATTTTCATTTCTATGGGATGGGCAAGCAAGAGAGCAGTTGCTGAGTCATATGGTAGTTGCACGGTTAGTTTTATGAGAAACTGCCAAACTGTTTTCAGAAACTATTGGTTGTATCATTTTACATTTTCACTGGCAATATATGAGTGATCCAGTTTCTCAGCATTTTTGCCAGCATTTGGTGTGGCCATTAGTGTTTTTTTTATTTTAGCTATTCTGACAGGTATGTGATCATATCTCATTGTGGATTTTTTTTTTTTTTTTTTTTTTTTTTGAGACAGAGCCTCACTCTGTTGCCCGGGCTAGAGTGTCGTGGCATCAGCCTAGCTCACAGCAACCTCAGACTCCTGGGCTCAAGCGATCCTCCTGCCTTAGCCTCCTGAGTAGCTGGGACTACAGGCACGTGCCACCATGCCCGGCTAATTTTTTCTATTTTGGGTAGAGACGAGGTCTCGCTCTTGCTCAGGCTGGTCTGGAACTCCTGAGCTCAAACGATCTACCCGCCTCGGCCTCACAGAGTACTAGGATTACAGGCGTGAGCCACCACGCCCGTCCTCTCATTGTGGTTTTAATATGCATTTTCCTATTGGCTAAAGATGTTTAAAGTGCCTGTTTTCATTGTGCCTCTTTGACATCTATTTATTCGCTCTTATAAAGTGTTGCTTCATGTCATTTGCCCTTATTCTAAATGAAATGGTTTGTTTTTGTTTTGTTTTGTTTTTTCTACTGAAGCCTGAGAGTTTTATGTTCCATATATTAGTCCTTTGTCAGATATATGGTTGTAAATATTTTCTGCAAGTCTGTAATTTATATTTTCAGCCTGTTCACAGGGGCTTGCTCCAGTAAAAGTGTTAAATTCTGACAAGATTAAATTTATTAATTTTTTCTGTTTTCCTTACTTTTGGTATATCCTAAGGACTTTGTCTAACTATGGATACCAAAAGTGTACTATTTTTGTGTGTAAAAGATTTAAAGTTTTATGATTTATACTTATAATCCCAATTTATACTAATTTTTATGTAACATGATATTTGCGAATATTTCCTGATGACTTTTGGGTCTAAGTTTAAGAGAGATTTAGTTTGTAGTTTTCCCTTTTGTACTGTGTTTCGCTGGCCTTGTTATCATATTGATTCCAGCTTCATTAAATGAGTTGAAAAGTGTTCCCTTCTTTTCTTTTGTCTGGCAGAGAGAGTTTAAAATTGGTGTTAATTCTTTAAAAGTTTTATAGAATTGTATAATTCTATAATGCAACAGAATGGCCCTGGAAATTTCTTTTGTGAGAGGCTTTAAATCACAAATTTGATTTCTTTAATAACTAAAATACAGATTTTTCTGATTTGTCTTATTTGATTTTTTGGTACCTTGTGGTTTTAAAGGAACTAGTCCATTTCTTCCAAGTTGTCAGATCTGTGTGTGGATGTTGCTCACAGTGCCCCCTGTCATCTCCCCCGATTTATAGTGGCGGCTCCCATATTCCCTATCTCATTCCCGATCATGGTGAATTATGTCTTCTCTCTTTTTGTCAGTCTTGGTAGGGTTTTATCAATTTTAGTGATTTTTTTTTTTTTTTGAAGAACCAACTTGATTTACTTATAGTCTTTTTCAGTGTATCACTGTATCATTTTCCTATTGGTTGCTTGAGGTATTACAATATACTCACACAACTTATCCTGGTCTGCTGGTATTGGTGTTTTATCCCTTCAAGTAAAGTGTAAAAAACATAATTCCTTTTCAGTTCCTTTTCCTTATTCATTTAAAAATACATAATTGTCTTAAGTATTTCCTTCTTATATACTGAGCACTACATAAAATGGTTTTATAATTTTTGCTTTAACCATCAAATATAGTTTAATAAACTCATGACAAGGATAGCCTGTTATGTTTACCCCAATTCTCACCCATTTCAAAGTTCCTCTCTCCTTTCTGAGGTGAGGAGCCTTCACTTGTTACTGTTATCTTTTTGCTTAGAGAACACTGTTTAGCAATTCTTTACAGGTAGGTGCTTGCCAAGTATTCTCTTTGTTTCCCTCTGTCTGAGAACAAATGTATTTCCCCCTCATTCCTGTAGCTGTTTTTGCTGGACAGATAGTTCTTGGTGGACAGTTCCCTACTTCAGCACTCACAGAATCTTCTATCTCCTGCGGCCTTCGTTGTTTCAGGGGAGAGAAACCCACTGTCATTCAGGTTGTCATCCCGGTCAGTATGCAGCTTTTCTCTCTTGTTACTTTCGAGATTTTTTTCTTTGGCTTTAGAAACAGAAGTTATTAATGAAGTGCCTTGGCCTGGATTTATTGGGTTTATCCTTTTTGCAGTTTGATTTTAGCCTTTTGCCAAATTTAAAGTTTTCTGCCATTATTTCTCTGAATACTTGTTCAGCCTTACTCTCTTTTTCCTCTTCTTTAAATTCAATATTGCAAATCTTGGATTTTGTTGTTATTCTCCCACAAGTCCTTGAGGCTCTATTCATTTTTTTTTTAATCAGACTGTATTCTCTGTGTTTTCCAGAGTGGGAAGTCTATTGATCTGCCCCCAAATGCAATTATTTTATCCTCTGTCAGTTCCACTCTACTATTGAGCCAATCTAGCAAGCTTTGTTGTTTGTTGTTCTTTGTCTTTTATTACTTTTTTTATTTTTGAGTGAGTAGTTATCATATGTTTTAGATTCATAATTTATATTGGTTGTACTTCTGTTTTTTGCCAATTTTTCAATCCCCCATTTGTTTCAAGAGAATTGACTGTTTCTTGAAGTAGTTTGATGATGGTTTCCTTAAAATCTTTTGCAGATAATTCCAACCTCTGATTCACCTTGGTGTTTTTCTGTTGATGACATCCTTGGTTTTTGGTATGCCAAGTGATTGTCAGTTGTATCCTGGACATTTTGGATATTATATTGTAAAACTCTGGATCCTACCTAATCTTTTCGTTGTTTGGACAATTCTCCTATTGAGGTATTCCATGAGGTCTGAGTGGTTGTTTATTTTCAGCTTCCCAGTTGGCCCTGACGGCAAGATGGGACAGAAGCAGGGAGGATGAAGCCTAGTAATAACCAGCCCCCTCCCAGACCGCCCCAGCAGGTCTCATTCTGCTGGGTGGAATGGGGGCTCCACTCACGGAGGGACCCAGCTGACACCCTCGGGGTGGAGTGATCAGGTCACTGTCTGCTCCACAGTGTGAGGAATGGTGGTCTCCGGCTCGGCCTCACCAATACTTCAGATGCAAGGGACCACATCACTGCCACCTACCGCTGTCAGGTGAGGGATAGAAACCAACTCCTGACTCAACCAGACTGACAAAGTCTGGGAAAAATCTAGAGCATGCCTACTGTTTCCAAGGGAAAGGTAGTATGGAAGATCAATTTTCTGCTCAGCCCTGCTTCATTTACCAGGGCTGGGAAGTATGTATTTTCTATTGGTGTTTGACTAGAGTAAGGCAGGTATTGCCAAAAATAGCTTCAGTTGCTAGACCACTCTTTTCTGGTCCTTTGACTGAAGAAAAGGTATTTCTTGCAGCTTAAATTTTATTTTATTTTTTCTGTGTTTGTTGGTGGTTCTGAATTTGAGGCTTTTTCATCATCTTGTCTGGAATATATGGGAAACCATAAGAAAACCCAGGGAACTCGCTGCTGTTTTATTCCTCACATCCTGAGGTTTCTGTGCACCTCACCTTCTTTCTCAATTTCAACAAATTTCTATACTGGGTCACTGTGTTATGTCTACAGCTTTTCAGTTGTTAAGGAAAGCCTTTGAAGGAATGGGGCAACTCCATTTTGCAGAAGTAGAGGTTCACGAGAAATGATTTTTAAGTGCAGCACTTTTACTCTCAGGTGACTTTGTCCGCCATACGGCTCCGTGGATGAATGCCTATGGAGTTTCATGGATGCTGTTTCACTAAATACACTGTGAAAGATCGGGACACAGCAATGGGACCCGATGCTTGGGACCACCTCATCAACACAGCACAACAGCAAAGAAAGACATGCATTTCCCCCCATGCTGGCTGGCAAGCTCCACTGGGATCCTCTCATTATGAGTGACCCTGGCCAGAACAGTCCCTGCCCAGGGGAGCCCTTGATGTCCAGCATGGCAGTGCCGGTTTCCAGAACTGTAGAGTATGGACCAAGAGAGAATAAAACCTACTACAGGCAATGGTTTTCTCAGTAATATTAAACTTTTAGGGAGCATGTATCATCTTTGAAACATCAAGACATCCCTAAAAGAGAAGTTCTTGAAACCTGGAGGGTTTGTCTGAAAGGTGGCTGAAGACTGGAGAAGCTTATATAATATCTTTAAAGCTATTATATTTTAATCTTCAACATCCTATGTCAAATACAATACATAGACTATCAGTCTCTTCATAACTCAGCGGATGCAGCGCAGATACAATTTTCCAGCTGTCTTACAGTGATCACTTGAATTTAAGTCTCTGCCAAGTGTTTCCAAGTGAGTTATTAGTGAAACATAATACAGTGAAACATTTAAGTGTGAGCACAGAAGAATCCTTATGTAGAGATTGTAAAAGGTATTTTCACTCATCTGATTTCATAATTCTTGAATGCTGGGCTGTTCTATGTGCCAGTACAGTCTACCGGCAAAACGTATTGCAGTGATTGCTTATGTGGGCCAATTAGAACACTGTGTTCTCCGATCGCCATTTCCGAACTTGTCCCCTCGCTGCTTTCCTGCCCCAATTCTCGGATCTTCTGAGGCCCCTATCTGTGCAGCCCTCTGCACATAACTAGCATGGCAGATAGCATTTTTCAAAAAGAGAGCACAGAAACGTTTCCAGTTCCATAAGCTCTTCCAGAATCTTTCCCTCCCCAGGAAGAGGCAGAGTCTATTTCGTCTGCCTTTCAATATCAGCAGATTTTGTGTCCCCCTTCCTGAACAGACTGTGACGGAACTGACTACATGACCTAGGCCATCAGAGGCGGCGCGGTTCCGGCCGGGCTGGCTCTCAGGGTGCCCGCTCCCAGATGTCAGCCACCACGCGGCGGGAGAGCAGGCGGCATGGAGAGGCCCTGTGTGGAGTTCTGGTGAGCAGCCGCCGCTGCCGTGCCGGCCACGGCCAGCACTAACCACTGCGCATGAAAGCAAGTGAGCCTGAGCGTGACTCCAGCCCCCAGCTCTGAGCCTTCGGTAGAGTCCCAGATATCAGGGAGCAGAGACGAGCCACCGCAGGTTTGCTCTGTTTGAAGTCCTGATCCAGAAAACTTGTGAGCCTAATAAATGGTTGTTAGACCACTAAATTTTAGGGGACGTTTTATAGGTAACTGTATCATTTCCTCACATGCTCTGGAAACAGGAGCACCATTTTCTGAATTGTGTTTCAGAAGCAATCTGTAGATTTTACGTCAACCAGTTCTCAGTGGTGGAATAACGGCAAGCAACGTGAATCTCCATGAAGAAGATGTACGTTGCAGTATGTCCCAAAGTTTCCCAAACACTTAAGACCATGCAAACCTCTGCCTTCCCCTGTTTGATGGTAACGTTTCCATAACGTGCACCGTGGGAACCTGTTCTGAGGGTGGCAGCCCGCCCTCTCTCCTCCCAAGCAGCAGCAGCAGCCTGGCCACAGGGTCAGGCACACATGGAGCCCCCAGAGGCCCTGGATGGGACCTTTGTGTGAAAGAATTTAATAGATTATAAGTTGACCTGACAGGGGAATTTTTGTTTTTAACCCTGTGGTTGACTTTTCCTTCTCATTTATTTCCATCTTCCATCTTTCCCGATTCCTCTTTCTTGGGGTTTACTTCACGCTCTGATCTCAAGTACAAGCTGCAGAGCAGAGGGTGAGTGAGGCAGGAGAGGTTTGCATGAGGGGACATGACCCTCAGATTTCACGACTATCAGTCCCAGTTAACCTTTGAGAGAACAGGCATGGACATAGCGGCAAAATCTATGTAGTGATTAAGATAGTGCAGCTAACAGGATTATCCTTTGAGCCATATATTCTTTCTGGGAATTATCTTTGTGTGGGGTGGATTGGGGTGATGCCAGTGAACAGGAAGATGGGATGTGGGGAGAGGAAGGTGTATGGCTGCTGTGTTCCCAGGTTCAGCATGATGGTGTAAGAATCAGAGATCCTCATTTAGGGCAACTGTTTTACATTGTGATAACTGACATGCATGTTCCATCCCCGCATTTCCTTTTGCCTCAAATGTTTTCTCGAATATTTTCCACTCATCAGCATCCATTATTAAACAGTCACAAAGGCCTAACAAAGAGGTCTGAGCATAGAGGGATGAGTGAAACTCAGTTCTAGCCTTGCTGATGACAAAGATAGCCGGAGTGTGACAGATGACTGACAACAACAGCCTCAATCACCACCCCTGTGCACTGTGACTTTCAGCAACCCCCACCTCCCACCTATTGTGCATGGTTGGTTTTCTGTCTGTATTTGACCAATGCGATGTGAGAGAAGTGGCACTGTGGCATCTCCAAGCCCAGGCCTGAAGAGGCCTTGCTTGTTCTTGGAATTCCACCAGCTGCCATGTAAGTAAGCCTGGGCCAGCCAGCTGAATTTGGGGGAGTCATATAGCCCAGTTCCCCTGTCCCCCAACCAATAGTCATGTCAGTAAGGCCACTCCATGGTGACCCCAGCTTACACACAAACTGACAGTTGACACATGAGTGAGCCCCACGGAGGCCAGCCAAGCCTACCCGGATCAGCAGACACATCAGGGTGACCCTTAACTTTGTGACCAATGATAAACGAGTGTTGCTTGAAGCCGCTAGGTTCTGACGTGCTTTCATAAGCAGCAAAAGCTAATGGGTACGGGCAGATAGCAGCATAAACAGGCCAGGTAAGTGCAGTTTTAGACATAAGCCCAGACTCGGTAGCACAGAGGAGAGGTGTTGGTATCAGTCCGGTGGGGATTACACATGACTTCCAAGAGAGAACTCTTAAGGCAGAATTAGAAATTAGCCAGGAGGTAAGAATATCACAAGTAGGGTAAATACAGGAGCAAAAACACACAGGTGAGCAAGAAGTGCCGAATGTGTAGGAACATGCAAGCACCATGGAGCTTAAACCATGCCATGTTGTTGGGGAATCCAGTTAGAAAGGGAGCAAAGGCTGGCCTTGCTAAGGAGCTCGAATTCCTACTTCAGTGCACAAGTCAGTCCTCCCACGTGGTGGTAAAATTGTCCTGACTGCTCTCCATCTCTGACTGCTTTTCTAGCTTTTCTGACTTTCTGTGATACTGCTTGTCTTTGCCTCTCACTGGGCAGCCACTCAGTCCACGGGAAGTGCATAGTGATCATACTTGTAAATATTTCAGCCAGGAGACAGCTTTCTCATCCAGAGATGTCAGATCTGTTTTCATCTCTGTAGCATCCTCATTTCATCTCTGTTAACAAAAGCAGTTAATTAAAAGGATGATAATTCACTTCCACCAACATTTCTTGAGCTTCAGATTTTGTGTGCTCACAGCTTTCTATTTGCATGGAGTGGAACCAAGGAGGTAGGGACCAGCTCTAGAGCCCCCGTGGCTGAGCTGAATGCGGCTAAGGGTCACGAGCAGCCTGCAGCAGCCGCATGTGCATGGACAGAAGGCTGTAACTACAGCGGGACCCAGAGCAACAGGTTGGCACCCACCGCCCAGACACGAATCCTGGCTGTGTCGTTTGCTGGCACTCTGTGCCCTCATATCCCAGCACACTTTAATTTCTTCCTTTTCACGGCCTCCGTTTCTACATTTATGAAACAGTGATATTGTTAGCCACCTTGTAGATTTTTTTCTGATGAATAATGAGATGATATGTATTCAGAACTTAGCACAATGTGTAGTCAGAGGTGTTTAATTTCAGTTTAGCTGGGAGCTCAGTGTTAGGATGAAGATCCAGTAGTAATGGGACATCCCACCTGAGGGAACAATGTCAGGAAACAGAAAACCGGGTCAGGGGCCTGCTGTCTGATAAGGGTGGGGGCACAGTTGCGAGTTGACAAACAGAGCAAAAGGGGATTGAATGGAAACAGGAGGAGGCCACAAGCAATGAATGGAGAGTATAGGAAATACACTTGGCATGGGCTGGAGCAGGAATTGATGTGTGCTGATAAAATTATCATGCTGCACGGCAGTAAGAGTAGAAGGGTTGGGGAAGGCTGGTACTGTATATCACAGGCCAAATAGGGTTGGCCCTCGGGCTCCCCAGCAGATGGTGGAAACGTTCTAATCTGCACTGTCCAATATGGTCAAGATGGTAGCCGCCGGCCACTTGTTACATAAGTGCAACTGCGGAACTGAATTTTTTACTTTATGCAAATTTAATTAATTTTAATTTAAATAGCCACTTGTGGCTAGTGACTACTACATTGAACAGCACAAATCCTGAGTCAGATTGCTCTCGATTCATACCTTATTTCACTTAGTAGCTGTGAGATTTTAGGAAATTTACTCAACCTTGCTGAGCTTTGGTTTTTTCATCTGTGAAATAATAAAAAAAAAATGTTAAAGTTATTGGGAGGCTAACATGAGATACATGAATTTAGCAACTGGCACACACAGAAGTACACAAAGTAAATATGAGTTATTATTACTTTATGATTTCAAATATTCATAATTTTACAAATACATTAATTATGTCATTGTCTCCCAAGAAAATACAATGACGCAATTGAACAGGTTTTAATATCTCAACCCTGTTACTGACAAGGTGCAGAATAAGTGTCTTCCCTGAAGGCCTGAGGTATGCGCTCATCAAGCAGTGCTCAAATATTTGTTTTGGGTGCTCTGGGTCTTGGAGATGCTGTGCTAAACACAGAGTCACATGAGACACCTGCAGTGCAGACTCATTCCCATGCTATTTAGTGCCCAATGGCAGGTGCAGCTGACACATGGGAAAAGAAGGCATCGATGTTTTGTTGAGTGCTGTGCTTCTGACCTCACCGTAGCAACGGTTCAGCAACATCCACACAGCTTGGGTCCTTGGAAAGGATCCAACCACTCAGGAGGAATTGGGCCAGGTCCTTAACATTTAGTAACATATTAAATGCTAATGCCAATCCTTACGCCACACTACCATTGTCCATGTTCTACAGACAAGCAAACCAAGAATTCCATGAATGAAATAATTTGACCTGGGACATCAACAGGTCTGGGATTTAATTTTTCCCAACTTACAAGCTAATAAATAGTCTGTTCTTATTTCATGGATGCTGGCAAAAGACACAAGACTCCTGGGTCGGAGACCAAGGCCTTCATTATTTATGGCACAGCAAGCAGCAAATTTGCATTCTTACACTTAAGTCCCACCATGGCTCACATGGAAGCTGAGCATGCAGTGGGTTTGTATACAGCTGGAGAACACTGGGCTTAGGGAATCCACCATTTTATAGCAAGCAATAAGCAAACCTGTTCTTGGTCTCTAATAAGAGGCATTAATTCTCCCTCAAGTTTCTCCCTGAAAACATAATCCTGAGAAAAGGCCCACGTAGAGAGCGGTTGGTGCTTTGCATTATGAGCTTGCCCAGCTAGAGGATAGAGGGACACTCAAGGCCTGTGGTTGGTTTCTTCTTCCAACAGGACCAAGCTAAGAAGTTATGAAGGTTCTTTGGCTTTAAATTGCCACATGCTCCACTCCAATATGGTACCTGCCAACATGTAGCGAAGCCCAGCAGCCTTGCCATCTCATCCCCCTGGAGCGCTTTTGACCTCATCATACACTAGGGAAATTTACATTGCCATGATTAGTTTAAGAGGAGCTACATCCTTTACCTGGAATTTAAACAACCTCATATATTATTTTTAATAATCATTAAAATATTTCTTATTTTATATAAGGTACAGAGGAAATAATTTAAATGTCTTGCCCCAGGAGAGACAGAAGCGTTGCCACTAGGAAAACATATTTCCATTTATTTTTTATCTCTACAGCCTCATCTTTCTCCCTCCCTTATTGTACTATCCCTCAGCTCTCTCTCACGAGAGAACACGGCTCTTTGCATTTGTTAGCAATGACAACTCGAACCTTCTGACATGGGCTATTTCCCTATTTTGTCCAACACTGAGCCTGAGAGTACCAAGCCCAGAAACAATTGATCCCTCTCAGCTTTCCTTTTTTGTTTTTTGTGGATGCTCAGTGAAGTACAGGACAGGACCAGGAAAGGAAGGAAAGGAAAGGAAAAGGAAAAGGAAAAGGAAAAGGAAAAGGAAAAGGAAAGGAGAAAGAAAGGAGAAAGAAAGAAGAAAGAAAGAAAGAAAGAAAGAAAGAAAGAAAGAAAGAAAGAAAGAAAGAAAGAAAGAAAGAAAGAAAGAAAGAAAGAAAGAAAGAAAGAAAGAGAAAAGAAAAAAGAAAAGAGAAGAGAAGAGAAGGGCTACTCAAAGAAAGAAAGAACATAAATCATTCTAGGTGAAACTCAGCTAACATGGAGCAATTTTTATGGCATTTAGAGGATTCTTCACTTTCCTTAAATAGAGTATAAATGACCAAACGCGATGGACATCTAAGAGGGAAAAATCATCACAAGGCTCTAAAAACACAAAGAACAGAATTATGTGCCATAGAGTACAAAAGTGTATCTTTCTTAGTCCTAACTCCTTGAAATAGAATCTTCTGATGTTTTCTGCTGGAGTTTCCCAAGGCGCCCCACCGAGTGGGCGCGCGACACCCCCTCCCCTCTCCCGGAGTCCGGAGTCAGGGCGCAGCCCCGACAGCCGCCGCCCGGGGCCCCGCGGCCGCGCCTCGCCGCCGACACCGCCCGGAGGCCGCGCCTCGCCGCCGACACCGCCCGGAGGCCGCGCCTCGCCGCCGACACCGCCCGGAGGCCGCGCTCCCGCGAGGGCCACGCGCAAGGAGTGCTGTGAGCACTCTGAACCCTCGCCCAGCTTTCGCTCGCAGGCCGGCCTATTAGACCTCGCCCTTGTTGGGGGAAAACACTTTCCTGCCTTTTACCTCAGAGGCGTCTTAAAGAGCAGATAGATCACCTGCTCTCTTTTTTGGCGCTTTATGTGATCCGAGCTGGCAGATTCGGGTGTGGCGCGGCTCCCGGACGGGCCCCTCCGCAGGGGAGAGGCCGCGCAGGCGCGAGTGACGCCCGGCGCCCTGCGCTTCCCTTGCGGTCCTCCGGGGGTGCGGGGCTGAGTGCCGCCACCTCATCTCCTAACCGGACATCAAGCCGCAGACGGTGACGACACGCGCCCGAGCTCACGCGCCGGAGAGTGGACAGGCTGGGCTGCGGGCTGCGCCCCGACCTGGCGTCCTGGCCGCGCCTGCCCCCGCTCTCCGCCGACAGGCCGCCGCGACCAGAGCCGCGACCGGGATCTCCCCGTGCAGTTGCCTGCTCTGCACGTGACCCCTTCACTTCGCCCGGTGGGCTATCGCTGCAGGGACTTTGCGCCAGACGAGCCGAATCCGGGATTCGGAACCAGGTCCGTCAGAGGAACGGGTCTCCTGCCGTCGCTAGACGTCGTCTCCACAGCGGAAAGTGGCCTGCGGCGGCGGCTTGAGCACAGGAGCGCCTGCGAGGCAGGGAGAGCCGTGGCGCGGCCCGGGCCTCTGTCTCACCTGCTCACCCTGCTCAGGGGCCTGCTGCCCAGACGGAGGGGTGTCGGTGCGAACCTAGGATGTCTTTCTCATGAGGACATGTGTGGGACACAGAACACATGCAGTGTTGCTTCAGGGCCCCGGGGACAGAGGGTGACACAGCGGGACAGAAAAGAGCAGCTTCCGGTCTGTGGGAAGACAGCAGGGCCCGAACGCCGGGCAGTGGGCGGGGCGGCAGGGCCCGTGGCAGCCGGGCACAGTCCTCTCCCGCGGCAGGGCCCGCAGACCCCAGGGCGGGACCGGAGCAGGCACAGGCCCGCGCGGGGGGGCCCAGGCCTCCCACACAGACCGCGGGCCAAGACGGAGCCGCGCTTTGTTATTCCGCTAGAGGCGACAAGCTGGGGACTTCCAAAGAGCAACATTACTGTAACAACATTTGCTCCCTCAAGCCAGAGGAATTCAGTTGGTGCAGCTGAAGACACGCGACATTACTGTAGGTAGGAGTATATTTTAATTATTATTATATTTTTTTACTGAGGAAAAGGCTAAAATCAGTAGCGTGATAACCGCACACATCTACCCAGGAGCCACACGCGTCACGGGCTCAGGGGAAAATGCCGTGGAAGCTGGAACGTGGAGGTCGGTGTTGCAGTAGGGTCCCGTATGCACACTTGGTCTTCTGTGCCTCCCAGCGGGAGGAGAGAGATGGGGCACTACTGACCCCAGACCATGCACTCAGTGCCACAGCACCCGGCAGTGCCCGAGCACCCGATGCGCTGGTGAACGCGCTGCCGTCACAGCAGTTTGTGCCAGGACGTGTGTGAGCACCGGGAGGCAGGGGCTACCGTTTGCTCGCGTGTCAGGGAAACTTCGGGGAAGAAGCGACTTCTTCGGAACACATCGGAGCTGGCGGAGCGGAGCCGGGAGGAAAGTCAGAGAGCGAGCGCTCACGCCGCGGGGGAGCGCCGCGTGCGGGCACTGGCGCACGTCTCCTTTCAGTTGTAACTTCAAACTCCAGCAGGCGCGAAAACCGAGATGAAGGGGAACTGACTCGCTCGTTCACCCTGCGTTCGCTGGCCCCTCCAGACGCCGGCGCGGTGCCGAGTGCGGCGCGGGAGGGCTGCCCTGGCCCGCCGGCAGCGAGCAGCGCTGCCACATCAGTAAGTGCGAGAGGTGACTCGGCCAGGTGTGGCGTGACTGTCAGTAGGAATTGCTGCAAGCCTAGTCACGGCTCCGTGTGCGGCACAGAACCGAGTTCTAAGGGAAACACTAAAGAAATGGGAGAGCTGGTGCTGCCCTGGAGGAGAGCGCGTCCGCTGGGGCAGACGGAGAGGAAATGTGTGTGAGGAAGAGCAATCCGGCGTGGCCTCCGTCCTCCTTAAAAGCAGCAGAGGGACAGGAGCTACCGTGATTCCCCGAAAATAAGACAGGGTCTTATATTTATTTTTCCTCAAGAAGACACCCTAGGGCTTATTTTCAGGGCATGTGTTATTTTTTTTAAGTACAGTACAACAATCTACATTTATTCAAATATAGTTAAGTCGTCGTCTTCTGGAACATCATCATAACTCTCCAAACCCAGAATTCCATCCTGAATTTCTTGCAACTCTATTTCCTTTGGAACCATTGGCATCAATCTCTCATGTTGAGCAATAGAGCTCTCATGGGGCAGATGAGAAGGGCTGCTCATCTTTTTACCGCTCCGCCACCAGGTGCATGGGTGTGTAGATATGCTGCATAGCCACGCCTGTCACTAGGTCTTATTTTGGGGGTAGGGCCTATATTGCACAAATGCTTAGAAATACTGCTAGGGCTTATTTTATGGGTAGGCCTTCTTTTCGGGGAAATATGGTATCAATGGGGATTGTCCCAGCAAGCATGTTAATCATCCAAATTTCAAACTTACATTTTATAAAGAATAAAAAGTCTTCAATTCATTAAATATCATCTGGCCATGCTGCCAGGACATCATCTGGCAAGCATTAAGATGATTTTGCAGTCCAAGTTCTATGTCCTACAGATAAACAGGGAAAAAATAAATTAGAGGGTTATAAATTCCTGTCTTTCTGTGCCTGCCTTATCTCATGTAGCATCATGTCCTTTGGGCCAGCTGCAAAGTTGCAGATGATAGGATTTCCTTCTTTCGTAAGAGTGAATAGTATCCCATTGTATGATTTGTTTTGGATGGCCAATGCCTTTTGAAAAGGTTGAGCGTATCTGTTGATATTCCACGTGCAGCTTTCTACCCATGCACAGGCACGGAAAGTAGCTCTAACATAGCAGAGAGGGGGCCGGAAAGCGAATCGGGAATACACGCTGGCTGGAAAAAATATTAACAGGGTAAAAGGAAATCAGAAACATGAACTGTATCCCAAGAACTAATGAAGTAGGGGAAAGTGGAGGAATTAACAGCTATAACCAAATGGAGTAATTATAGGAGTGCTTTGGAAAATGAATTTAGGAAATATTTGTGATACATTATATTGCTATCAGCCCATAGCGCTTTAGCTCAGATGGTCCAACACAAAATGTATGTCTGGCCTTGGAAGTCGGAGAGCGCGGCCTATACCAGCGGTACTTTGGGCATGTGAGTTTTGACAGGGAGATGGAAGATGGTGAGAGACCACCCTAAAAGTTAAAACGGTCAGCTGCTGTGACCCTGTGTAGCACTCTTGGCTACACCGGAGGGCCGCCCGAGGGAATCGGGAAGGGCAGCGTGGGAAGGAGAGGCCCGAGGGGAGTGGGGAAGCTCGGCCCGGCCCACAGCGAGGTGCGCTGAGAGAAACTGGCCGCACCCGGCCCCATCACTCGGCAGCTGGTTGATCTTGGCCGTGCTGTTTACCTTCATAAGCATGAGAGCACTAGTTTCTCGTCTATGAATGGATATATAATAATGCTGGCTTTCAAATTAGTCAGCCAGTCTGTCTGTCTGTCTATTTTGATAAAGATACACTGAAATAATGTCCAGACCTGGAGGCTTGAGAGACTAATGCTCCAGGAGTCTGTGTTGTTCCTCGTGGTCTACGACTTGCTTTGCGGGGTAAAAAGATGACCAAGGGTGTATGTGTCTGTGTGTGTGTGTGCGTGTGCTCGTGTGTCTGAACGCCCAAAGACAACTGCATATAGATACAGCCTCTGCTTTCTTTTACTGACCAAGCCAATTTCTTAAAAGGAATTGTCCGTGTGGCATCCATGACCCCACTTTCCCTTCCAGACAAAGGGATTTCTTTTCTCTGATTCTCTGGTTAGCTAGTCTGGGAAAACGTTCTGTTTTTGAGAGGCAACGGAGCCTGTTTCTAGTGTCACATCTCTAGTGTCATATCTACATTCTCCATCATATCCCACATGCATTTTTTTAACGGATGGTGGAACAGAGTGCTCAGCCAGACAACGGACTGAATGTCTTTCTGAAAAACCCTCTGGGATACGGTCAGAATGGCCGGATTTCTGCTGTGTGGAGCCTCAGTCCCACTGCACACACAACAGAGCACCAGCGTTCACTTGCATTCATGCGTGACTGTCACCAAAATGGCTTCTCCCTTTAAGAGGTACAGGGTCAGTTCTAGGAAAACTTCCCTTAAGGAACACGTGGCAAGATCTCCAGCCCCGGATGTGAAATGGGCCCTGGAGCCGCCGGGAGAGCTGGGCTACGGCCGCACGCCGCCAAGGAATGCATGTCCCCTGCCAGTTTGCTACACGCCCCAGCAGACACCACATCCTCTTCCCGCAAAGTCTTGAAGCCAGTGTGGGATGCATTTTGATTCAGCTATCTAACAGATAATTTAGGAGTTTCTATTTGGGGATGCTTTTTCCCTTCTTTTGAAATCCAGGAAAACAGGAGGTGCTTAATAACAAACGGGGCCGAGCCTAACAGGCGAGTCTGGGCTTGGGCCCTCCCAGCCCCGAGAACCAGCACGGGGCAGGAGCTCAAACCCCGCAGAGGAGATGCAGGTTCAGTTTGGTTTAGTTTGGGGGTTTTTGCATTTTTCAGTTTCTATTTTTTATTTTTTGCTGTGAAGGTAAATTGCTTTGTGAAAGTGTTAGAAGTGGCCTTTTGACAGCCAGATGGGACTGAGGTGAAATTTCCATTTTAGTCAAACTGGCTTCACACACTATGCGATTTTCTTCATCCCCCAGTTTAAATGCAAAGCTCCTATAGCGATATCACACTCAATCAAAGTCGACAGGTTATTTCTATTAAAGTTTGGGGTTGAATGGAGACTAACTAGAACGGCACTTCTATTGCTAATATTTCATTCCAGTGGCAGAACACAACACCTGGGATGGAGTTAAGAAGATAAAATTCGAGTGCAGCTGAAACTGAAAAACAGCTTGTTAGGGTAATTTAGCACATTTAAATAAAAGCACCATTTGTTTTGATGGCCTCCCGAATTACAGAGCTCCCTGATCCCATTGCTGCTCCCGATGCCTGCCCCTTCCTGAGGGTCTTAATGATTCCTCGCTCAGGTGGTCTGGCCCTTTGGACACCTGGTGGAGAGGACAGCAGTGACAGAGGCTGTCGACCTGCCAATTCCCAGTTATTGTGCAGAATAAAAATCCATTTTATTGGATAATCTCTGGAGAAGAGGGAAAAAAATACACAGTTCTGCTTTCCACAAACTTCAATTACCCTTTCCAACCTGTTCTGTTTGGTCCAAGTGTAATAAAAGCTAATTCCCTGCAATCGCGTTGGCTTCCGTGAGAGCCAAGGCTGCTGCGGGTGGGTCAGGGACTCAGGGGAAGATGAGGTGATGATTAATTAGTGCACACGTTTACAGGCGTAACCACTACTGCTCCTTTTGGAAGACAGACAAATAAAATTTAACTGCATGTTAAGTCCTTTTAAAACAAGATTTTATTTGTCAGACCAACAGAACATGCTTTTGGAGAGGTATAAATTTAAAAAGCAAATCAAAGAGCACCCCCGTCAATGTGTGTTTGCCAATATGAGCAAAACATGGCCATCACTCTTGCACATAAACATCAATATTTAGGACGCATGTTCATCACATAACATCCACAGGGTAAGCACTGTAGAAAGCATCAATATTGGGAGATAAAAATACCAAGTTTGGCCCTATCCCAGGGCATACAACCTTCATAGTTCCCATTTAATACGGGCAGGGGGTGAGGATTCAGAGGCAAAACGAATGCTTCTCACATCAGTTGAGAGTTCACAGTGTCTCTAGGGACCTGAGGCCCTGCCCTGGCTGCGTTCCTATTTAGCTGCATGTTGTGAGGCAACATTTATAACCGCCCCCAGACAGTTTTTCACCGAGGCAACAAAAATGGAGTTTATAGAGAGTGATCCAAATTTATAAGGACTTCCATATGTCACATTTATTAATATAAGTTCTTAGCAAGAATAAGCACTATGAATAGTTCAAAGAAAGGCTTAAGAGAGATTTCATGAATAACGCGTATCCGAGCAGGAAGGCAGAAGCAAAGACTTCAAGCAACATGCAGAGAAAGGAGGCTGACACCTGAAGGCAGGTGTGCAAAACCTGATAATATCCTCTACTCTCCCTGCTGCGCCAGGCGGCCTGTACCTGCCCTCCACATCAAGGGTCTCCTGGACACCCAGCCTAGACTCGAGACTACGAGAAAAGGCTCTTTTATCCCCCAGAAACCCCAGTGTTTGTGCTCTCAAAACCCAAAACTGATTTCTATGGGATGAGGTCTTTCATTCCACAGTAGGAATGGGAGTAAGTAGGCTTGAAAAAGACTGAAAATGGAAGTTCCACAGAGAGAGGAAGAATGTGGATTCTTCTCTCTGTGCTCCTGGAACATCCTCAGCCGTTCCACAAAGGAACAATGAGTACCCACCACGGGCCAGGGCGGTGCTAGTGCAGCGTGCAGCAGTGGCCAAAGCAGGCACACGTTGCAGGGGAGGACTGAGAAATCAAGCAAACTAGCATGCACCGAATGCAGAGTGGTAGTAGCAGAGTTCAATGCTAGGGAGAATATTGCCGTGGTACTACGGGAATTGAAAGGAGACCTACTTAAGTGATATTATTATTCTCAATTTTATGATACTAGTGAATATTTTAGGATTTATTGAATAATTTCTTTATGTCATATCCAATGTTAAGTATTTTATGTTCATTTGATCTTTAAATCAACACTTTAGGTTGGTATAATTACTAAAGAGCAGACAAGAAAACTGAGTTGGATCTGTTAAGCAATGATCCAGGTTAGGAAGTGGCAGACACGGGTTTGCAGCAGATCTGTTCAAATCCAAGCTGTATTCTCATAGTAACGGTTTTTTATCTGCCCTTTATTGAAATGACTCAGTTTCATTTGTGTTACCTTTAAAATTATACATTTCATTCTTATTCATGAAATAGTTTTATTTAATTTCAATTGACATTATTAACCATAATTTATATTAAAAATGCATTTACTATGAGTATAATTTGATGAGTTCTGAGACATCTATGTAACCACCACCATATCTAAGACTTAAGACATTTTTATTACCCCTAAATAAATGTCCCTGTGCCCCTTCCCAGCCCTAAGCAACCACTGGACTTCATTCTCTCATTACCCTTTAGATTGGCTTTTCTAGAGACTTGCGTTACTGGAGTCATACAATACAGGCACCTCAGAGATGTTGTGAGTCTGGTTCAGACCACTGCCGTAAAGTAAGTGTCATAATGAAGTGAATCACATGATTTTTTTGCTTTTCTAGTGCATATAAAGGTCATGTTTACATTACACTGTAGTTTATTAAGTATGCAATAGTATTATGTCTAAAACAATAATGCGCATGCCTTAACTAAAAATACTCAATTTCTAAATAATACTAATGATCATCTGAGCCTTCAGCAAGTCATAATCTTTTTGTTCCTGGAGGGTCTTGCCTCAATGTTGATGGCTGCTGACTGATCAGGGTGCCGGTTGCCGAAAGTTAGGGTGGCCGTGGCAACTTATTAAAACAAGACTACAGTGAAGTTTGCCACATTAGTCGACTCTTGCTTTCACAAAATAATTCTCTGTAGCATGCAATGCTGTTTGAGAGCATTTTACCCACAGTATAACTTTCAAAACTAGAGTCAATCTTCTCAAACCCTGTTGCTGTGTTAACAACTAAGTCGTATATAATATTCTAAATCCTTTGTTGTGATTTCAGCAATGTTCGCAGCATCTTCACTAGGAGCAGTTTCTGTCCCAAGAAACCACTTTCCTTGATCATTCATGAGAAGCAACTCATCTGTTCAAGTTTTATGAGATCACATCCATTCAAATACATCTTCAGGCTCCACTTCTAATTCTAGTTATCTTGATATTTCTACCACATCTTACAGTCACTTCCTCCGCTGAATTCCTGAACTCCTCCTCAGTCATCCAGGAAGACTGGAATCAATTTAATCCAAACTCTTGTTGGTGTTGCTATTTTGATCTTTTCCTATGAATCACAAATCTTAATGACATCTGGAATGGTGAATTCTTTGAGGATAATTTTCAATTTACTTTGCCCAGATCCATCAGAGGAATCACTATCCAAGGCAGCTATAGCCTTATTAAATGGTTTTCTTAAATACCAGGACTTGACAGTCAAAATTACTCTTTGGCTGCAAAATGGATATTGTGTTAGCAGCATTAAAATAACATGAATCTCTTTGTGCATCTCCATAAGAGCTCTTGAGTGATCAGGTGCATCGTCAATGAGCAGTAATATTTTGAAATAAATATTTTTTTGAGTAGTAGGTCTCAACAGTGCACTTAAAATAGTCGGTAAGGCATGAGATAAACAAATGTGCTATCATCCAGACTTTGTTGTTTCATTTATAGAGGACAGGAAGAGTAGACTTACCAAAACTCTTAAGGGCTCTAAGATTTCTAGAACAGTAAATGAACATTGGCTTTAACTTAAAATTATCAGAAACATTAGCCCCTAATAAGGGAGTCAGCCTGTCCTTCGAAACTTTGAAGGCACCCTTTGACTTCTCTCAAGCTATAAAACTTCCAGGTGACATCTTCTTCCAAGAGAAGATTTATTTTGTCAACATTGAAAATCTGTTGTTGGGATATCTACCTTTATCTATTAGCTAAATGTCCTGGATAACTTGCTGCAGCTTCTACATCAGCACTGTTGCTTCACTTTGCACTTTTATGTTATGATCATGGTTCTTCTCTATAAACCACATAAGACAACCTCTGCTAGCTTCAAACTTTTCTTCACAGCTTCCTCACCTCTCTCAGCCCTCACAGAATTGAAGAGAGTTGGGTCATTCTTCTGGAACAGGCTTTGTCTTAAGGGAATGTTGTGGCTCATTTGGTCTGCCATCTAGACCACTAAAACTCTCTCTGCATCAGTAAGGGTGTTTCACTTTGTTAGCATTCATGTGTTCACTAGAAGAGCACTTTTAATTTTCTTTAAAAATGTTTCCTTTGCATTCACAACTTGGCTGTTTGGTGCAAGAGGCCTGCTTTTGGTCTATCTCGACTTTTGACATGCCTTTTTCACTAAGCTGAATCATTTCTAGATTCTGCTTTAAAGAAAGAGATTCACAACTCTTCCTTCCACTTGAACACTTAGAAGCCATTGTAGTATAATTAATTGGCCTTATTTTAATATTGTCATGTTGTGGGGAGTAGAGAAGCCCGAGAAGAGGAAGAGAAATTGGGGAACCTACTGACTTTAAATAGCCAATCAGTGGAGCAGTCAGAACACCCACAACTTTTATTAATTAAGTTTGTCATCTTACATGGATGCAGTTTTTAGCGTCCTTAAACAATTACAACAATAACATCAAAGATCACTGACCACAGATCACTCTACAATAATAATAATGAAATGTTTTTAAATATTGTGAGAATTACCAAAATGTTACATAGAGACACAAACTAAACATAAGCTGTTGGACAAATGGTGTCAATAGACTTGCTCAATGCAGAAATGCCACAAGCCTTTAATTTGTAAAAAATGCAGTATCTGTGAAGTGCAATAAAGCAAAGTGTAATGAAATGAGGTATGTCTGTAGCTAGTAATGATTATGTCATAAAAGAAAAAATATTACAAATAAACATCCCAATGAGATACCTCAAGAAACTAAAAAATTAAGAACTAAACTCAAAATTAGTAGAACAAGGGAAATATAAAATATCAGAGCAGAAATGAATGAAATAAAGACTTCAAAATACAGAAGATTAATAAAAATAAGTTTTTGTAAAGATAAAAAAACTGACACACTTCTAGCTAGACCAAAAAGAAAGAGAGAGAGAAAACACTCAAACAAATAAAATGGAGAAATGAAATAGAAACATTGCAACTGATGCCACAGAAATACAAAAGATCATAAGGAAGTATTATGAATACTTATGTGCCAACAAATTGAAAGAGTAAGAAAAATGAATAAATTCTGGAAACATTCAATATTCTAAGACTGAATAATAATGAAATAAAAAATACAAACAGATTAATAACCACTGAGGAAAGAATAAGTAATAAAAAGTTTCCCATCAAAAAAAGAAAAGGACTTCATGGCTTCACTACTGAATTCTACCAAACATTTAAAGAAAGCCATACCAATTCTTCTCAAACTATTCAAGAAAACTGAAAAGGAGGAAATATTTCCAAACTCATTCTATGAGGCTAATATTACCCTAATGTCAAAACCATGCAAAAATACAACAGCAGTCAAAAAAGAAAACCACAGGCCAGTATCCCTGATGAACATAGAAGCAAAAACTATCAGCAAAATACAAACAAACCAAATTTAACAGCACATTAAAAAGAGTACCCATTATGTTCAAGTGGGATTCATCCCAGGGATGAAAGTATGGTTCAACATACACAAATTAATAAATGTGATACATCCTATTAAAATAATAAAGGACAAAAACATATGATCATTTTAATAGATACAGAAAAATCTTGACAGAATTAAACATCCCTTTTAAGAAAAACTCTCAGCAAATTAGGTATATAAGGTATGTAATTCAACATAATAAAGAACATTATGACAAAATCAGAGCTAACATCACAATGAATGTGGAAAAGTTCAAAGCTTTTCCACTAAGATCTAGCATAAGACAAGGATGTCTACTTTCACCACTTCTATTCAAAATATTTCTGGAAGTCCTGGCCAGAGCAATTAGCCAAGAATAAAGGGAAAAAAAAATGCATCCAAATTGGATAGGAAAAAGTGAAACTATCCTGTTTGCAGATGATATAATTGTATACATAGAAAAACCTAAAGAGTCCACACAGTATTGTTAGAATTAATAAATAAATTTACTAAAGTTGCAGGATAGAAAATTGATATACAAAACTCGGTTTTTATACACAAATAGTAAACTATCTGAAAAAGAAATTAGGGGCCAGGCACAGTGGCTTACACTAGTAATCCTAGCACTCTGGGAGGCCGAGGTGGGAAGATCCTTTGACCTCAAAAGTTCAAGACCAGCCCGAGCAAGAGCGAGACCCTGTCTCTACTACAAAATTGAAAGAAATTAGCTGGACAACTTAAAATATGTAGAAAAAATTAGCCAGGCATGGTGGTGCATGCCTGTAGTCCCAGCTACTTGGGAGGCTGAGGCAGGAGGATTACTTGAGCCCAGGAGTTTGAGGTTGCTGTGAGCTAGGCTGACGCCACAGCACTCTAGCCCAGGCAACAAGAGTGAGACTCTGTCTCAAAAAAAAAAAAAAAAGAAAAAAAGAAAAGAAAAGAAAAAATAAAGAGAAGAAAAAGAAAAATTTGAAAAAGTTAGGAAAACAATATCATTTACAACAGCCACATACACACACCAAAAAAACCCCATAACTAGGAATAACTCTATCTGAGAAGGTAAAAAAAAACACAACACTGAAAACTATAAAACAGTGATAAAAGAAATTGAAAAGGACACAAATAAATGGAAACATATCCTGTGTCCATACCCAAACCTATCTATAGATTTAATGTAATCTCTATCAAAATACCAATGACATTTTTTGCAGAAATTTTTTAAAATTCTAAAATTTGTGTGGAACCACAAAAGACCCTGAATAGCCAAAGCAATCTGGAGCAAAAAAGCAAAGCAGGAGACATCATACCACTTGACTTCAAAATATACTACAAAGCTGTAGTAACCAAAACATCATAGTATTAGCATAAAAACAGACACATAGACCATTGGAACAGAGTAGAGATCCCAGAAATAAATCAATACATCTACAGCCAACTTACTCTTGACAAAAGTGCAAAGATCACACGTTGAAGAAAGGACTGTATCTTTAATAAATGGTGCTGGAAAATTGGATCTCCACCTGTAGAAGAATGAAACTGGATTCCTATCTTTCACCACATACAAAGCCAACTTAAAATGGATTATAGACTTAGATGTAGGACCCAAAACTGTAAAACTACTAGCAGAAAACAGAGAAAATGCTTCATGACATTGGAGTTGGCAAGAATTTTTTGGATATGACTCCAAAAATACAGAAAACAAGAGCAAAAATAGACAAATGAGATTATATCAAACTAGAACACTTTTGCACAGCAAAGGAAATGATCTACACAGTGAAAAGACAGCCTGCAAAATGGGAAAAAATATTTACAAACTATTCATCTTACAAGTGGTTAATATCCAAAATATATAAGGAACTCAATAGCAAAAAAATGATTCTATTAAAAATGGGCAAAATACCTTAATAGACATTTCTCAAAAAGAAGGCATACAAATGACCAAGAAGTATATGGTAAAAATGCTTAACATTACTAATCATTATAGAAATACAAATCAAACCCACAATGAAATATCACCATACTCCAGTTAGAATGGCTGTTACCAAAAACATAAAAGATAACAAATTTTGTCAAGGATGTAGAGAAAAGGGGACACTAACACCCTTGATAGGCATGTAAATTAGTACAACCACTATGAAAAACAATATGGAGGTTCCTGAAAACATTAAAATTTGAAGTGCCATATGATTCAGCATATAGGACAGTTTTTGCCAGATATAAAAATCTTGGTTGACTGTTTTCTTTTTTCAGCAATAAAATGTCATCCCACTGTCATCTGGCATTCATGGTTTTTGATGAGAAACTGGCAGTCAATCTTATTGTGGATTCTTTGTAAGTGACAGGTTGCTTGCTTCTCTCTTACTGCTTAAAAGATTCTTTGGTTTTCGTTTTTGACACTTTGATTATAATATGTCTTGCTGTTAACATCTCTGAGTTTATTACACATGGGATTCTTGAGATTCTTGAATGTGTAAATCTCTGTCTTTAATCAAATACACAATGTTTTAAACCATTATTTCTGCTAATAATATTATTTATTTTCCTACTTCCTTTTCTCTTTCTGAGACTCTTGTCATGCAAACATTGGCCCTTCCATGGTATCCCACAAGACCCTTCAGCTCTGTTCACTTATTTTCATTCTGTTTTTCTTTTCACTGCTCAGATTTAATTTCAAATGACACGTTCTCAAGTTTGCTGATTCTTTCTTTAGCCTATTCAAGGCTGCTGTTCAACTCTTCTAGTGAATTTTTCATTTCCATTATTGTATTTTTCAACTCTAGAAAGTTTATTTGATTCATTTTTAGAATTTCTATGTCCTTATTGATTTCCTAATATTATTTATGTATTGTTTCTCTGATTTCATTTAGTTGTCTGTCTGTGTTCTCTTTTAGCTCATTGATCATTTTAAAAGAATTTAAGTTTTTGTTGAATTGGTACAGCCATTATGGAAAAGTATATGGATTTTTCTCAAAAAATTAAAAATAGAACTATTTACTACATAATCCACCAAACCTCTGTTGTTGAATGTATACCCAAAGGAAATAAAATCAACACCATTTAGAGATATGCTCATTCTCATATTCATTACAGCATTTTTCTTAATAGCACAGATTTGAAAACAACCTAAGTGTCCATTGACAGATGCATGGATTTAAAAAATGTGATAGATAGATAGATAGATATGCATGCAAACACACATATATACACACATATACACATATATTCATATATATCTATATATGTGAAATAGAATATTATTGAGGCTTAAAAATGAAGGAGATAAAATGAATGTTGTGATTTGCAACAACATGGATGAAACTAGAGGACATTATGCTAAGTAAAATAAGCCAGACACAGAAAAAAAAAATGCTGTACAATCTCACATATAGGCAGAATCTAAAAAAAAAAAAAAAAAAAGTTGAAATAGAAATAGAGAGTAGAATGATAGTTACTAGGAACAAGGAGGAGAAGGAAATGCACAGAAGCAGGTCAAAGGGTACAAATTTGCAGTTTAGTAGGATGAATAAATCTAGAGATCTAATGCAGAAAATGAGGACTATGATTAATAATATTATATTATATATTGAAAATTTGCTAAACGAATAGATTTTAGGTGCTCTTACTATAACAAAAAGGTAGTACGAAGGGATAGATATGTAAATTTGACTGTAGTAATCATTTCACTATACATCAAAACATCATGTTGTATACCTTAAATATATGCAATAAAAATAAATAAAATAAATGAATATGCAATTAATAACTAAAAAATTAAAAATACAATAAATACAGTCTCTGTTGAGTAAATCAGAGGCCTATGTTTCTGGCTTAGAAATTAGAGTCAGTTTCTGGAGATTTACATTTAGCCTTTGATCGGGCTATGTTGTTCTGGTTTTTTTGTTTGTTTTTGTATGCCTTTTGCTCTTTTGTTAAAAATTAGGCATTTGAAAACACAGCCACTTCTCCAGTCTTTGTGAACTGGCTGCATGTGGGAAAAGCCTTCGCTAATCAGCCTGGAATAAGGTTTCAGGTGCTTTCCAAGATTTTCTGGGTATACATCGTCTGTGGGTCTGTGCATGTGTGTTCGTTACAGTTTCCCCTTACTCATGCTGCTTTTAAATGTCTCGGTTTCCTTAAGAGTATCACACCTACATCTTCTTGCTTTAGCTGTTCTATTATTCTGCTTATAATCTCCTGTCCCCAGGAATGCAAGTGTCTGCAGTTCCCTGCAGCTCTGATGATCCACAATGCCCACCACTGCAGTCAGCACCATCCAAGCTGATCTCCAAACTATCCCGACTTTCCCATCTGCTCTGAGTCAGGCAAAACAGAAACCAGTCCTTTGGACAGTCCCAGACAATCCAGAACATTTCAAGTAAGTGCTACTCTTTCTCTTCCATCCTCAGGAAGGACCCAGGAATTGAAAGTGGCTTCTTTCTGACCACACTTGTGCTGCCCTGAAGAGGCTGGCCAAAGGGCAAACAATAGGCTACAAATTTTCCCACTATTTTGGGTGCAGCTTTTTCTTGGTTAGGCATTATCTTAGTTGTTGTGGCTTCTTAACTGATTGCTAAAAATCTCCCAGAGCTATTTTGGCATGTATGTAGTTAGTTATTTGGTGTTTTTAAGAGAGAAAGGATAGCCTGGAGTTTCCTACTCAGCCATCTTGCTGACGTCCCTTCCTTTCCTCCATTTCTCTCACATTTATTATTTGCATGTTATATTTTTTCAACCATATATTTAACTTGTCTCTGTCATATTTAAATGTATTTTGGCTGTCTGTGTCTGGCTTATTCACTTAGCATAATGTTCTCCAATTTCATCCATGCTGTCACAAATGACAGAATTTCTTTCTTTCTAAACACTGAATAGTGTTTCTTGTGTATGTATACCACGTTTTCTTTATCCATTCATCCATTGATGGACACTTAAATCAATTCCATAACTTGGCTGTTATGAATAGTGCTGCAATAAACATGCAGGTTCAGGCATCACTTCAACATACTGATGTCATATCTTTTGGGTATATACCCAGAAAAGGGACTGCTGCTTCATATGATAATTTTATTTTTAGTTTTTTGAGGAATCTCCATACAGTTTTCCATAATGGCTGTACTAATTTACATTCCAACAGTGTGCAAGAGTTCCCATTTCTCCATGGCCTTGCCAGCATTTATTTTTTATCTTTTTCATATTAGCCATTCTAGCAGGTGTGAGGTAATATCTTATTGTGATTTTGATTTGCCCTTCCCTAATGATGAGTGACGTTTAGAATTTTTTTCATATATTTGTCAATAATTTGTATGTATTCTTTTGGGAAATAGCTATTCGAGTCTCATGCCCATTATTTAATGAGATTATTTACTTTATTTCTACAGAGTTGTTTGAGTTTCTTAAATGTTTGAGATATTAATTCCTTATAAGATACATGACTTTCAAATATTTTCTCCCAACCCATACATTGTCTCTTCACTCTGTTAATTATTTTCCTTAGTTGTGCAGAAGCTTTTTGTTTTGGTGTAATCCCATTTGTCTATATTTGCTTTTGTTGCCTGAACTTTAGGAGTCAAATCTTAAAAATGATTGCCCAGGCCAATGCTGTATAGCTGTCTAGCAGCTTTACAGTTTCATGTCTTATGTTTAAGTCTTTAATTCATTTTGAGTTGACTTTCTTATATGGTGTGACATAGGTCCAATTTCATTCTTCAGCACATAACTATCTCGCTTTCCCAGCACCATTTATTAAGGATGCCATCCTTTTCCTATCACATACTCTGGGTGACTTTGTCCAAAATCAATGGACTATATATGCAGAAGTTACTTTCCAAATTCAATATTCTGTTCCAACTTTTGTTGTGGAATATAAAACAATGAAATCATAGAATCAGAGAGTAGAATGGTGGTTACCAGAGGCTAGAAGATGGGGGAAATGGAGTGATCATGTTCAAAGAGTACAGAGCCTCAGTTAGACAGGAGGCATAAGTTTCATTTTTTCAAAGATCTATTACACAGCATACTGAATATATGAAATAATAGTGCATCAAACATTTCAAAATTGCTAGGGTAGTACATTTCAAATGTTCTCACCACAAAGAATAAATATTTGAGGTGGTTAATAAGTTAATTAGCTTGATTTAATTGTTCCACATTGTATTCAAAAATCATAACATCACTCTGTGTCCCATAAATACATACAACTATAATTTTCAATTAATAATAAAATAAAGTACACATTCTATAGCATAGAACTGGGCCTTTTTAAATCAAGCCTGACAATCTTTGCCTTTTAATTGGAGGGATTACACTATTTGCCTTTAATATAATTAAGTTATATACAATTTTCACATATATATGTGCCACAAAATTATATCTAATAATTTGCATGAGTTTAAATCTTTATACTGTTTGGTGAGTTTTTTGGTTCATCTATTCTTTGTATGTTTATTTTTACTCTTTTTTCAATCTTCTTCAGATTATTTGAGGTTTTTTAATTCCTTTTAAATAGACTATTCACTTTTTAACTATACTTCCTTTATTTTTCTCTTTCATTTTTCTTCTTTCCTTTCTTTCTCTTATTATCTCCCTCTCTCTTTCTTGTTTGCTTTCTTACTTTTTTTGTTGTTGCCTCAGATTTATAATATGTATACTTATCACAGTCTACCTTTAAACATTATTATATAAAATTATTATATAATTTCAATTTAGTATAAGAATTTTACAACAGTATATTTCCATTCCTCCATCATTTATTGTGCTATATATGGCACACATTTTTTGTTACATGTGTTATAAACACTATAAAATAGTGCTATCATTTCTACTTTATGTAATCAAATATATTTTTAAAACTATTAAGAAAACAAATTTTTTTAAATTTATTTACATATATATCACTATTAGCATTTTTCAATTCTGTGTGCAGATTCAAGTTTCCACCTATTATAATTTTCCTTTCATCTGAACTGCTTCTCTTAACATTTCTTCTAATGCAGTTTTGCTAGTGAAATTGTTTTCTTTTTTAAAAGGTCTCAGAAATTTAAAAAATTTTCTAACTTCATATTAAGAAACATCTTTTGTTTACTTTCATTTTTGGACAATATTTTCACTGAATATAAAATTCTAAGTGACATTTATTTTGTTCCAGCACTGCAAGGGCATTCTTTCATTGTCTTCTGGCTTGCATAATTTCTGACAATTCTGTAATTGTGTTTATTTTTGTCTCTCTAACTGTATGTCTTCTTTCTCTGGATATGCAAAATTTTCTCTTTACAGTAGGCTTTCAATAATTTGATTATGACATGCCTTGATATCGATTACTTTGTATTTATGTTGGTGGTTGTTCATCAGACATTTTTTGTGAGCTTATAGTTTTCATCAAGTTTGGATAATTTTTCACTTGCTATTTCTTTAAATATTTGTCTCTCCCTCCATATGCTCTTCTTTGGACTTCAATTACACAAATACTAGATTCCCTGATACTACCTCACAGGTTGCAGAGGTTTTTTAAATTTTTTATCATTTCTCCACTCTGCTTCATTTTGCATAAAGAATATTGCTTTTACTCACATTTTTATTTGTAGTATCCAATATACTGTTTATCCCAGCAATTGTATCTCAGATTTCAGAAAAAAAACATTTTATTTTATTTTTTTATTTCTAATTGTCTTCTCTTTCTCTTCTTATTATATTCCCGTCTTCTTTTAAATCCATAAGCATGCTGATAATATTTATAAAAGCTCTTTTAAACTTTTCATGTGCTAACTATATAATCTCTGTAATTTATGGGTCTTTTTTAGTGACTGAAGTTCACCTAGCCATGGTTCACAATCTGCTGCATCTTTGCACTCTTAATAAATTTATTTTAGATGCTGGACATTGTAAATGTTATATTGTCGAGTCTTCAGAATTAATTGCATTACTTTAAAGAGTGAGGAAGTTTGTTTTGCCAGGCAATGAAGTGATTTTTGGATCAGGTTGATGCATTCTAGATGTGTTTTTGAGCTTTGTTAAGGCAAATCTAGGGCAGCCTTTACTCTAGGACTAATTTGGCCTCACTCTGAATAAGTGATAATGTGGGGATCTCTGTTTATTGCTCAGAGTCTTCAGCATGGTCTATCATGACTAGCCAGACAGAATGAAAACATCTCCCAGCACTATGTGGATTCTAGGAACTGTTTACTTTGTAGCTCCCAAGAACTTGCTCTTCACCTGACCCCTCCTGGAATTTCTGGTGCAAATTAGTATACAGCTGAATATTCAAGAACACCACCCATGAGAATGTCTACAACCCTTTCTGTATATATTTTTCGTCTTTGACAATGTTTTCCACAAATGTCATCCATCTCAGTCTCCCTAGAGTTCCTGTCCATCCAACTCATCGAGACTCTTACTCTGCTTGAGTTGCTCCTCCCTTGGTTGTATTCCAGAAAATGCCCTCCAGTATAAAGTGGGACATTCTTAGGGCTGATCCGTCAGTCTTCCTTCTTTCTAGGATCACAGTCATGTACCATGTGACAGTTTTCTAGGTTTTGGTTTTTTTTTTTTTTTAATGGCAAAAGAGTCAGTCTCATCCTGATTACTACTTCATGAACCAAAGGAGAAATTTGTAGTGAGGATTCCTGGAATTAACTAATTATTTATAAATGGATCAATGTTGGTTTTGTGGTCAGTATATTGAATATGAAGTGTTTACATGATAGCCACTTGAAAATAATCGCAAGCAAGTGGATAGTTACCAATCCTGAGAGTGATTTGGACAGGGTATATATTTGGGGTTATTTGCACAGACCTGACAATTTGAGGCAGAGTAGAGATGAGAACAATTATAGTCAAGTGAAGGGTACATTATACAAATTTCAGGTGTTAATGAGTTTTGAGAAGTGAGGGAGTAGTGGCTACATTTTATGAATTAAATATGCAAAAAGAATATGCATGTGATGATGGAGGAGAAGGCAGTTTGGAGGGAAATATGCCCTGCCCAGCTATAAATCATTCAAATTAGTAGTTACCTATGTTCCTCTTCTCAGATGAGAGTGTCTTTGAATTCTGGAGCTCAATCCTGGGTTTGATAAATATGTTGCTTCAGATTAACCAACCTGGGAAAGAAACAGATGAATTAATTGAGATAAGCTAAAACCACATTCAAACTACACAGAACTCAAGTGATATAAACATGCACAACACACACAGGAGAGTTTGAAATGCTTTGTGTAGTTGTCATGCAGATCAACTGTAAGATACGGGACAAAAATATAATAACCAATAACAGCCAAAACTTGATGGCTTTTTCCTATTTATTATTCTTTCTTTTTGACTATTAATATAAACGTATAGCTTATTAGCACTAGAAGTTTTCTTAGAGTGCAGACTCTACAGTTTATTATCAGTATGCAAATCTACGTCAAGTGAGTTTAACCAAATCAAGAGGATCATGTATTAAGTTAGCGACAGAGCCAGAATTACACAGGACTCGATCCTCACCACTCGTTGACATGGAAGGGCTTCTGTTAGTCTATACCCAGTAACTGTGAGGGCCTCCCTTTCTCTCCTTCCACCACCATTTGTACTTTATGCAAATAAAAAATAAACTATTGTGTTATGTCACTGAGACTTATGGATTTATCTTCCACAGCAACAGGTGCTTCCTTAATTAACAGAGGCCTACAAGTTTGTATAAAATAATAATCTGAGAGCATGCTTTGATAAGCTAAGAACAGATGCCCCTGGGAACACAAGTGCAGAGAAGGGTAAACTCATAAGGGACATTCTTCCCCACTCTCTCTCTGTCCTGTCTGCTTCTGTCTAATGTAAAGAGAGCAACTAGCTCGGACAGGGCTGGTTTCTTTACAACCTGGGGTAGAACCCGTCATCTTACTTAATGTGCAGGAGATGCTCAAATTGAAATAGAGAGCTAAACCAAATACTATGTAGAAAATCACAGATTTGGACTTGGAGACAAAAGCCCCAGGGACAACAGACAAGAGCAAGTGAAAGTGTGAATGTGATGGGAGGAGTGACCTAAAAAGTGTCCCTTAAAAAATAAAAGTTAGCAGAGTCTGAAACTTTTCTTTATAAGCCATCTGGGGCAAGGTGCACAGAGGGTTTTGTTCCTTTGTTCCATTTTAGAGAGAAGACACCTGCAGCCCATCTTCCTAGTCAGTCGTGACACTGTCTCTTCTCTTCTGAAAATAACCTCAGAGATCAAGTTCCATCATCCCAGCCCATTAGAAACTGGGCCATCCATTCCCATTAGCAGCCCATCCTAGTCACTCAATATCACCCAAGGAAGCCACGTAAGACAAACTACAGAACTGGGTGGTGTGGACTGAGTGAGCCACCACATTCATTTTTCCTTGTATTGGAACTTGCTCACCTAATTTCATTGTCTCCCCTAACACAGCAATCTATTTGGGTTCATTGACTGCTCTAGATTTACACAGGTTATTTGAAAGATAAAGGTCAGGTACACACCAGACTGCCAGAACCACCTTTATTAACCACAGCCATCCCATACCCCGCCCTCCACGCCCCACTGGCTTTCAACACCATCGCTGCCACCTGAAGCACAAGAGCAGTAAATTTAATGTGGCAGAACATGAAACGGGAGCCAAGGATGAAGCCACAGATTAGTGATAGATGATGCCAAGTTCAACCTTATTAGCCTTTGAAAAACCACACTGCTCTGCCAAGCCAATATCTAAACCTTATTATATACAGAACACCTAGACGGCCCAGCTGCTGCTGGTTTTAATCAGAGGATGACAAAGAGGCAATTAGACATGGCTCGGAGATGAAGATGAAGTCCTTCCTCAAGGGGATCTGAGATTCCAGCCTAAGAAGTTTTAAAAATTCTTTCTTCACTCTCTGCCTTGAAGCCTGCTAATTTTATAGCACCAGCCTTCAGACGTTGATATTTCTTTTAAGATTCACATGTATGCATTCATAAAGCAAGGCGTCCTCAAGAAATAAAATATCAAAGCTTGCTCCAGTGCAGAGAAGGGACCTGCTTGTTGTCCATTAGGTTCGTCGAGCTATAACTGTGATGCTGCCCTTTGGGAATAGGAACCCCTTGGAGGTGAACAACAAATAGAGCGAGGACATGTCACAGGATGCAAGTGCTGTGCACGGGTGGTACCCAGTGATTGCCTGTGGGATGGCTGGGCCCATCTGACTCTCTGGGTGAACACTGGGAGGTGGTGAGCTGCTCAGGGGCCCGTGTAGGGATGCCGGGCCGCCCTGAGGACTGGCGCAGTATGCAGTCCTGAAGGCTGGAGAGAACCAAGAGAGTTAATTAAGTTAGATGGTGAGAATATCCTTTGAAGGCCAGATCATGCCTTGCAGCTTGCCTTAGCTGACAAGATAATTTGTGCATCAAGACCGGAAGGTGAACAGAGGCTGGAAATGAAATCTTTATATAGAATCCAACATAATTACATATAGCACCTGCGTCTATTGCATGTCCTATACACTGCGTACTTTTAATACTAATTTTAAAACAGCACAAAAGCAAGGTTTTTTTATTTCCTCCACATATTGGATATTGTAAGGAACAGCTAACAGAAAGGAAAGGACTAAAGAAAAGGACACTGGGCGACAGGATAGAAGAAATCAGGCTGAAAGGGTGCACAGAGGGAACGCTGTGTGCTGACTTTGGAGCAGGCCGGAGGAGCCAGAAGCGCAGAGGGAGCACGTTTAAAGAGCAGTTCGAAGGAACGCGGGCCGCGGGCCGCACCCCCTACTAAATCAAAGGCCGATTAGGGCTGGGGAAGCACCGTGTTCAAGGTCAGCATCGGGAAGAGCAGAGCCAGTCCGACCTCACGGCAGCCCCTGTGAATACTCAGCCAAGGGAGACGCAACCCCTCTGCCTTCCGGCCCAGAGTCTACACTTCTCGTGAAGAAGATGAGCTGCCCTGCCGGACAGCGTCTGGGGCTTGCAAACGCAGCACCGCGGCGTCCAGCAGCCTGGTCTTCCCGCGAGGCGCGGAGCGAGGCCGGAGGGGCGTCCCGCGCACGCCTGCGGCCCGCCGAGCCGGACAGGCCCAGGCCCGCGTTAGTTACCGTTCTCCCGGCTCGTCCTCCGCAGGCAGCTGGATAAAGACAACCGCAAAGCATCCAGCGAGGGCACATTTTCTTCCTTGCTGTACAAAGGCCTGCCTCCAGAGTCACCTCCCTGTGTCACCGAGCCAGACCGCACTTTCCCTGATGCCCAATTTAAGTTCTGCCTTATGTTCAGTCCCTCAACTTTATTTGAATTTCAGCTCTCTCTTTCCTAACTCCCTAGTCATATATTTAAGTCTGCGCTGTTTTGTACTGTTCCATCATTTTTTTAAGGTGAAAAGTCTGATTTCTCCAACAAAACTGTACGTTCTTCCAAGAGTATGAGGGGGCTATTTTTCTGCTGGGTCCTTCACTCCAGGCTGATCTGGTATCTTTGAGCAGCCACATTAAATCCCTGTAGCAAGACAGACATCATGTGGAAATCATAGAAATCAAAGACAAAGTTATAGAGCAACTATTCCTTGCCATCTTCATTCCTTCACTTACCCACGTGGCTTGGACAATTTAATCTCTCTCTACATTTTAATATTCCCTTCTATTGGAAAGGGGATAATGTATGTGAAAGGCCTGATACTAAACCTTCCAAAAAGTAAGACTTAATGATTGGTAAAATTTCTTATAATTATTAAAAGATCAACATATGCATGCACCCTTTGTTTACAAACTGGTTCCTCATCTACTCAGATCAGCATCTTATACTCCATTCTCCCAGACATCTACCTCAAGCTCTTTTCTTTGTAAATCTGCCTTATATACATATCTACATGTTTTTAATGGCTATTTTTAATCTGGATTTTCTCTTTATTCTAGAAATGGATCCTTCTCCAATAGCATGCTGCCCTGCTGGGCTCAGTCTGTGTCCGGCCACTGCCGAGACCTCCTACCTCAATGTCCCTGACACATTCACAGTGAAATCTGTCCACATTACAAATAAGACCTCCTCTCTCTAAGCACCATTAAGTTACCTCTGAAATCACAGTAAAATTTTTCTTCCAACTCTAAACTTAACCAAGCTAACTGAAGTGCAGCCATCTGGGTGGAAATCTGTGAGCCGAAGCAATGTGCTGCATCTGGAAGGTCAGCTCGCCTCCTGCACGAGCCTCTGTGACTTCACCTCCCTATCCTCCTGTTCCCTGCTAGAAAGCACTCATCACTAGCCCGCCTTTGGGCTCAGCAAGTAGGCTACTCTTTTGTCCATGGCTAATGTTTGTCATTATGCTTGGTTTCTGCTATTTGGCTCCTGATTTAGGTGTGCGCCAACCTGCAGGCCCAAGCCAAGTGGTTTCACAGGAAGTGAAAGGTCCTTAGAATGGAACAGAACACGGACTTAGCAAGCAGTTCTGAGACCAGGAATAAAGAAATACTGACAAGTCTACTTGTGTAATATTTCTAACTTTCCCACATTTCTCAGGCTTCCAAATTATCCAAGGGATATTTCTCTGTCTGAAATATTTAGAGCATGAAGACCTAGAATTTCGCTCAAGCATAATCTCTGAAGATTTTACAAGGATCCCAAAGCTTCCAGACACTTTAGCTCATGGATTTTGTTTACAGGAGAGATCTTCACACCTTCGCTCGCAAAATCCATTTGTTCTCCTTAGCTACTCTTCTAACGAACTTGAGTACCTGACAGCCCAACCCATGTCCAGCTAGAAATAGAAAATTAGAAGAAAGAGTAATCTTCTTAGGAGTTTGCCTCCCAACATCAAGGAAATGCAGCTGACAGGAAAGTAAAAAGGCAGACTAAGCATAAAAATAAGACACAAGAAAACAACATTGCGAGCAATGACAGTGAGGAGATTGGGAAGCTTTTCCAGGCCCAACACTATTACCAGCAGCCCCCACTGTGTTCTCTTCCGTGGTTCCACTGCCTCCTACTGCTCATCCCACCCGAGTCTTCCTCCACTCCGGGTTACATAGTGCAGTGACATTAAGGTTATCTTCTTGCAAAGAAAAGTATAAGCCATGCTTACTTTAATGCCTCTGTTGCTCTACTTTTAGCTTCAGGATGTTTGAAAATGTACCTGGTATTTTTCTTTATTCATACAGGGTGAGGCCAGCAGATCAGGAAATGACTTTTATTGAAAATATAGTTTGGTACCCACAGTTCCCAAGAGAAGGGAGCATGCTGTGCCACTCAGGGAAGCTCCAGGCAGGCCAGGAGGCAGGAGGAGCAAGGGCAGAATGTGGGCAGGAGCCTTTCCTATGGTTTTCATAGGAAGGAATGGGGGGGGGGCAGGGCCAGCAGCCTGAGGATTGAATGGTTTGAATCCTGTGGCAGGCTCTGGGCTACAGGGTGGTCCCTAGTTGTCTAGTGCCTGGCCCTGCAGTGATTTGGGTAAGGGTATGTTGTTCAGGACTACAGGAACCTGATAAAAGGAAGGGGTAGGGTATAGAATTAGGATTGGCTGGTTTGAAAATCGAAGGCATATACACAGGCAAGTATTTGACTGTCTCCATCAATTAGCTGGTCCTTGAAGAGCTAGTCTCTCCTGGGTTAGCAAGGCCTCGGGTGTCAAAACATTTTAAAATAAAGAAAAAAATACATAATTAATACAGACACAATTCAGGCTTCTTTGTTAAGCCCTGAGGCCATTTGCACTCGGCCTTTGTCCTTCTCTTCCAGCCTCATCTCCATCTACTCCCAGTGCACCCAGGTTCCAGCCACCTGCCACCGACCTCCCTCTCCCCCGCCTACCACGGACCCTCCCTCTCCCCCGTCTGCCACTGACCCTCCCTCTCCCCTGCCTGTCACCGACCCTCCCTCTCCCAGTCTGCCACGGACCCTCCCTCTCCCCCACCTGCCACGGCCCTCCCTCTCCCCCGCCTGCCACGGACCTCCCTCTCCCAGACTGCCACGGACCCTCCCTGTCCCCTGCCTGCCACGGACCTCCCTCTCCCAGCCTGCCACGGCCCTCCCTGTCCCCTACCTGCCACAGACCTCCCTCTCCCCCACCTGCCATGGCCCTCCCTCCCCTCCCTCTGCCACGGGCCTCCTGTGCCCTTCTCAGCACTGTGGCTTTTCTCTCCGTATGTCAGGAATTCCTTTCTTCAGTCTTCACCTAGCAGACTTATCTGAAGCCTGCTCAGATTGCTTGAGTCCCTTTGGCACATGTACATGTTCTTTCCTGTCAACTCCCACTCGATTTGGTTTATATCTCAGTTAGTGTTTAATAAGTTGTATATCATTCATTTATTAACATGTGAGTCTCCACCATCAAAAGAGAAGCCCTGTAAGTAGGAACTGTCTTACCTGCCCTTGACTTCCCACTGGCTAGCACATACATGAGACATCACAGGCGCATACCTGATAGGGTTGCATGCATGGCAGGTGTGCATTCTTTTGTATAGAAGCAAGCAGCTGCACCAACTTAAATAGCTTCCAAGGGTACTATGGTAAGGCAAAGCTGCTTGGATTTACACTTGGGTTTTAGAAACTCAGATAAATTGATAAAAATAGGATTTATTAGTAAAGCCAAAAATCATCCTTACTCTTGGGAGTCTGATTGGTTTTGATTTGGAAGGTTGATTTCTTGGAAAGAAGCCCTAATTCCTCCTCCGTCTCAGAGCTCAACTAAAATGTACATGCCTGGCTCAAAGAAAAGAAGCAAGGAAAATCATGTAAGTATGTGTTGGCTCCACTGGAACCAATGTCTCGCTTCCTTCAAATGGTGAAGCAAGAGGAGTTCAGTTTGTTGGTGGATAAAGGACTCTTAGGACCACTGCGTGGAGGAGGAGAGAGGGAGATTTGGGATGGCAGCAGGCCTTTCTCATCACCTCTGAAATCAAGCTGTGCAGAGAGAGTCCAATTTTGCCTTGAATTACTAAGCATAAAGTCACCAAGTGTTAGTTTATCCTCTTTCTCTCCTCCCAAGACCTGTGGGCAGAGTTTGGGTGCAGCGAGATGTTGTCAGGAAGACATCGGGCCAATCCGGGGTCCAGCTTTAGCTTATTTATATGACATTCTCCCCCAGGGCAGGTTACAAACCCCTCTTCACCAGAGAAGCAAATGCTGACCCTATAGGACCAGTGTGCTCATTTCTGTCAAAGTACCAAACAGCTTCACACACACACACACACACACAAGTACGCCTGCATGCATGTGTTGTGCATGTTTAATGTAGGGTGTGTGTGCAGAGAGAAAGAGAAGGAAAGAGACGTTCAGAGACAAGCAGAGGGGGGCTGTGAGGACAACTCTTCAGGTTCTAAATCTTTTCAAAATAATTTTAAATGTTTTCCAAAAAACCTGCCCCTCTATATTAGCCTGAAAAGAAATGTGACTTGAGATTTTTGAAATAAAGTGCAAAAGAAATTTTAAAACATTCAAAGTGATGTAGTCTACAGCATTTGCCTTCCTTGGTGAGTCGAGCAGGCCCCGTGAGGCAGCCCTGTGGCTTGGAGAATGTTCTGTTGGTAAGGACTTTGGCTGCCAAAGGAGGACCCAGCCTGACCCCAAGGGGCTTGCTTTAGGAAGTGTGGCATCTGACAGCTCACCTTCAACTTCCTCCAAGGCCACACTCTCCCAAACTGGCTCAAGTCCTACTTGGTCTGACATCATGCTTAAGTCAGGAGCAAATGGCAGATTGTTTTAATAATTGTTCTTCCCTGAAAGTGTTTCGGCAGTATGTTACAGCTCTTATTCATTTGACCAGGGAAAGAACCAAGCGGCACAGAGAACAGCCTTTATTCTTCTACAGCAGGCTCAGCACACCTAGCGTTACAGCTCTCTTTGCGTCTTCCGATGTTCTCCCTTTCCTGCCCTTCTGCCCCTGCTTTTATACCCTTGGTAGGGCATTCCGGCAGGTGGGGTCCCAGCAGCATGGGGGGGGGGTGCCACGGGCCGGCCCCAGCAGCGTGCCTCTAACTGGCCATGCGCAACAGAGGCCCCCGGAGATGCGGAACTACGGGGAGGCGGGAGGCAGCAATCGGCAGCGTCCCGGTGCCTGACATTTTCCGCACCAAAAGTATTTTTAACACAAGTGATTTGGGAGAGCAAAAGGAGACAATTAAGTGCAGGTATATATTTGATTTATTGAGCATGTGATTATTTCTGACGTTTATTGGTGACTCAAAGAGAGTCCAGAGCTGGAAAATGTGTGCTCATTACTCTGCATGATGTTTAGATAAGACAGGGAGATGTGACGAGGGCAAAAGTGACAAGCTGGCAGTTCACCTCTGTCCCCTTCCCCTGGGGGTCTTGTCAGCTCTACACACTTTACCAGGAGCTGGGGACCTCATTTACTGTCTTCTCACAGACCTCTCTCAGACCAACCAAAAAAACTTTGTTTTTACTTTAACTTGAAAATAATTTCAAATTTACAAAAAAAAAAAGTCACAATAATAAAAACAGTGTGAAGAATACCCATATACTGTTTATCCAGATTCACCTATTTCCTTTATCACTTGCTTTAAATACCTGTTCTCTATGATTCTAATCTTAGGTTAAGTCACACGCACCAGCCCTTTCTTCTAAACCCTTTGGTGTGCATTTCCTAATAATCGGGGTATGCCCTTATGCAGTCACGGCACAATTACCAACTCCAGGAAGTTTAACATTGGTGCGGTACTTTTACCTAACCCGCTGTTTCCATCTAAGTTTGTCAGTTGACCCAATAATGTCCTTGGTAGCACTATTCCCTCCAGTGCAGGATTCAGTCCAGGGACAGGTGTTGCATTAGTTGTCATATCTCTTTGCGTTCCTTTAATCTAGAACATTTCCATAACCATTCTTTGATTTTTATGACACTGTCATTTTTGAAGAGTACAACCCCCGCCCTTTGTTTAAATATTGGTTCCCATTTTGTATTCGATGTTTCTGCATGACCACAGGCAGACCTCAGCCGTGTCCTGGGTTCAGCTATAGACAACCGCAGTAATCACAATAAAGTCAGTCACACAACTTTTTGGTTTCCCTGTGCATATTGAAGTTATATTCTCACTATACTGTAGTCTATTAAGTGTGTAATAATAGCATTAAGTCTATAAAACTGTATGTACCTTAATTTAAAAATACATTATTGCTAAAAGTGCTAATGATCATCTGAGCCTTCAGCAAGTCACGATTTTTTGCTGGTGGATGGTCTTGTTGGCAGCTGCCAACTGACCAGGGTGGTTGTTGCTGAAGGTTGGGGTATCTGTGGCGATTTCCTAAAATAAGACAACAGTGAAGTTTGCATATGTCTTGACTCTCTCATGAAAGATTTCTCTATAGCATGAGTTGCTGTTTGACAGCATTTTACCCACAGCAGAGCTTCTTTCAAAATTAGAGTCAGTCCTCTCAAACTCTGCCACTGCTTTACCAAAGAAGTTAATGTAACATTCTAAATCCTGTGTTGTCATTTCAGCAATGTTCACAGCATCTTCACCAAGAGTTGGTTCCATCTCAAGAAATCACTTTCTTTTCTCATCTGTAAGAAACAACTCCTCATCCACTAAAGTCTTATCATGAGATCGCAGCAGTTCAGCCACATTTCAGGCTCCACTTCTGACTCTAGTTCTCTTGCTGTTCCCACCACACCTGCAGTTACAATGGTAACATCAAAGATAGCTGACCACAGATCACCACAGCAAGTATACTAATAATGAAAAAAAACTGAAATATTGCAAGAATTACCAAAGTGTGACGCAGGGACACAGAACACGTGCTGTTAGAAAAATGGCACCAGTAAACTGCCTAGATGCAGGGCTGCCACAGACTTTTAATTTGTAAAATATGCAATATCTGCAAAGTACAATAAAATGAGATGCACCTGTTGTTTTGGGAAAATCTTGGGACAGTGTAGAAAAACCGCCCTCCAAACTGAGATGATGTCAAGAGACCAAAGAAATGGCCAGACCAGTCCAGCTTGGTGAGTTCGATGAGTGATTGAGGGCTCTGATTCCCATTCAAGACAGGATCCTCCAGCCACTCCTGCGTGGCAGCAGGAGTTTTTTGGAGAGTAAGATCCACACTGCCTGGCTGTTTGTGGAACTTAACGTTCTCTCTGGAAAGTGACGCAGAGCTCGCTCTCTCTGTGTCATCGCATGATGACACATGATACAGGTTAAGCATGCACAGTACTTCTTATTAGTCGAGGACTTTAGTATTACACTTAGCTAAAGGGCCCTACGATTAAGATAGTTTGACCATCTGCACAAAAGGAACTACTGAAGAATATCCTTTGTGCTCTTTGTTCTATTCTGTAGCTCTAAGTTCAAAAGAAACCTGCAGGAGTTCTGTTAAACGTTACAAGCCAGTAGCGGGGACCCTGTGTTCTTCCTTCACCTGTATGTTAAGGTTATGCATTCCAGAAATACCACATAGTTGGTGTTGTGTTCCTCGTACGGTATCGTACACGTATGTGTGACTGTCCCTCCTAGGTGATGTTAATTTTGAACACCCAATCAAAGAGTTTCCCTTCTCCAGTGTATAATTACTGTTTGTTTCCTTGCAATATCTAATAAGCAGTTTATAGAGAGACATTTTAAGACCATGCAAATATCCTTCCTCTCATCACAATTTTCCTACATTTCACGTCCATCAGTGAGTCTTGCCTGATATAATCTTTACCATGCTGGTAGCAAATGATTTTTTTCAACTCCAGCACTACCTCTACATTTTACAGATGGCTCCCCACATTCTACTATAATCCCTCCCTACCATTTATTTTTATTAATTCTACCTATATTTGTGTTGACTAATAAATTTCTAGTTTTAAAGGTTTATAATTCCTTACTGCCCTTGATTATTTAATGCTCAAATTGTCCCACATTTGGCCTGTGGGACTGCTTTCGAGTTGGCCCCTTGTAACATGCCTCATCATTATTTTTTAATACCTCTTACTTTTGGGCATACAAGATGTTTCAAGCTCATCTTGCACCTCCCTTCCCACTTATGCAATCAGACATTTCTCTGTTTCATTTTAAAGAGAATGATGTTATAGACCATGATCTGATCATTCAATGTGCTCACTGATATTAGGAAGGCTTTGCCTGTGGCTCTTTCAGAGGAAGAAACAAGAAGCAGCTGCATATTTTTACACACGCACATGCACACACTTACAAATATGCATGCACAGATGCATGCACATGTGTGTACATCTAAAAATGCATGTGTGTACATATTGTAGAAATCCTGAGTCCACACCAATGCCTCAATCTACCTCCACTCCATCTTCTGATGTTCCTTCTGTGTGGAGAACCCTGGTCCTCACGGCCTCAGTGCACCTCTTTGTTCAACCCCATACTGCATCTAAAATAGCTTTAGAACAGTTTTTTCTACAACACTAAAATGAACAAACCTACTCAAAAGTTCAGAATGTGTGTACTGGCCCCTGCGTGCACACGCGACGCACCCTGCCCAGATCCATGGTGTGTGCCCCATACTGGAACCCTCAGTACCTGGATGGGGAGGTCTGGTCTTGCTTCCCTTCTTTTCCCCTTCCGTGTGTGCAGGGCACTCACTAAGCTATCATTGGGTTCCTTTGTTTCAGTTTGCTTTCAGTTTTGTGTTTAGTTTTCCTTCCAGTCTTGTTGATTTCATATTTTTGAATATATAGCCCATTGACAGGCTTTAAAATTCAGATTATAAAAGTTATACTTATAAAAGTGTCATTGTCTCCTGTAGCCGTCCGGCCCACACCACACACTACTATCTTATTGTAGGTAAAAAAAGTGATTGTTTTTTATTTATTCTCCCTATGTTCCTTCCAAATAAAAACCTTTTATGTAAGCCTTCCTTTGACCTGAGAGGCAGAGGTCAAAGCAGAGTGCTGCCTTCTCCAGGGACCTGGAACACTCAGCCCTCGCAGAAACCCTGGAAGGAAGGCACCATGCCAGCCTGAGATACGGGACCTTCTCCGGGGTTGACGCTGCTCATCTGGGATAGGAGGGGTGGATTGGCGCCTCTGCAGCATCAGGGCCTAGCAGTCAGGAGAGTGTAATGGGCCGGGGCCTGAGCGTCTCTGGGACTGGAAGCCCTGCAGACCCAGCCACCCTGACACTGTGGCCAGGCCTTAGGAAACAGTCATGCGGGGAGTACAAAATAAAAAATATGGGCCTCTAAAAAGCTGTAACTTTGGGAGCCAAGACCCATGGTGGCACAGGACCAGCTGAACACTCTGATGCTGTGGAAAGAGATTCCTCCTTCACACCCAACCCCCAGCGCCCACGGCAACCCCGGACTCTGCAAGCCCTATCTGCAGGGTGGGGATGGCGCCTGCCCCCTGGCCACCAAGCTTCAGTGGTTACCCAGCAAGGACAAACAAGGTGGCATGAGCAACCAGGCCACCTGGGCTGCAGCAAGGCCACTATGTGGTTGTCACAATAAGCAAAAGAACTGCAAGTGTCTTCCTAACTACAGCCCCTTGCTCAGAGATGATGATAACCAGAGGTGACTTCTTGAACTGAGTGCACTCACCTGGACGCCTTGAAGGTGCCCAGCAGGGAGGATCATACAGAGAGCAACATTCTCGTAAGAGGCTGGTGGGGAGACCACGAATCTTTTGAGTATTGTACGGAATCTGATCTCATTTTGTCTCCAAACCATTGAACGCTATGCCAGTTTTATAGATGGGAAAACAGGCTCAGGAATACTAAGCAAGTTGGTGAGTATCCCATGTAAACAGCAGGACTAGGTTGAGAACCTTGGATCCCTGAACACAAACTCCACACGCTGCACGCAATCCAGAGGGGTCAGGGACCTGGGATCAAACCCGTGGATCCTGGGCAGTTCCCGCCTCTCTCTGCACTCACTCTCCCCACCCGTCTATTCAGAGGGATGGGCACAGTTATCTCTAGACCATTCCAGTTCCAAAAGGAGCACTTGACCTGTGTGTGTGTGTGTGTGTGTGTGTGTGTGTGTGTGTGTGTGTGTGTGTGGTGGAGGGTAGTCGTTTCCCAGGGACACAGGCTTTAAGCAAAAGAAATGAAACAAATCAGATAATGAAAATTCAGGGGAGATTTTGGAGAGACATTGTTGGGCCAGGGTAGACATCGGAGTCTCCCTGGTCCCCAGCGTTGTGGTAAATAGAGGCAATGGGGAAGGGAGAGGGGCAGGAGTGAATGGAGAGGGGGCCCTCGGGGTCAGCTGGGGTTCCTGGGTCCAAACGACCATGGCAGGAAGGAACAGGAGCCAATCACTCAACACCTGTTGGGCTCTGCCGCTGGCTAGGAGCTTTTTGAATATGCTTCTCCATGAATTCTTACAGGAAACGTACGAGGTGGGTAGTGATACCTAAACAAACTACCTATGGGCAGACAGCTCGGAGAGGTGCGGCCCTGCCTGTGGCCCATGGCCAGGTAAGGAGGGAGCAGTACGCCCGCCAGCCTTGCTCCATGCTCCAGCCAGTGGGGGCACTGAGAGCAGGACGCCGTGTGCCCCTTCTCTCTGGACCTGGAGGCGCCACCATGCAGAGGGGCCCCTCGCTCCCACAATGAAGTGCTCTTTCCTCTCTCTACCCAGTTTTGTGGGGGGTAAAATATGACATTTGGTTAATTAATTTTTCAGATCTACAAGGCTGGTGTAGGAAAGGCTATAAATTAAACTATTCTCATTTCCATAACATTGAGGTCCAAAGGGTATCTCCTTATGACGCACCCCTGGAGCAACGGTGCGGAGCTTTCATTAAACAAAGGCCGCATCCAAAAGCCCCTGCGCCTGCTTTGTGATGAAGTCAGGCATGCGAAACAGAAAAATAATTGGACGTGTTTATCTCCTGATTTTTTTTAATCTGAATCTACTCAACAGGGCTGTTCGAGACTGCTCTCTAAGACAGGTCCACTGCATGAAAAAAAAAAAAAAAGAAGACGAAGAAGAAGAGGAAATTTAAAAAAGCCCTTTGCTATGTAACCTCCACCTTGTTCCAAGAAGATGTGAGGTGGCTTAGCCCTGCACCTGCAGGGGATGGATGGAATAGGGGAGGAGGTCGGGGAGGAGGAGGACCCAGCAGAGGGCAGGGGAGCAAGGCAGAGAGGACACAAACACAGACAAAGGCTGCCCCAGTGCCCAAGCAGAGAGGGCTTTGCAGCAGTTAGATGGCAGTCCAAAGGCGAGAGTCACAGACACAAGGAACGTACAGAGTGAGAACTGCAGGATCGGGGAGGGGTTAGTTTCTGGACAGTTCTATTGTGTTTGGGGAGTGTGCGGTCACAGCGTTTGGTTTGGGGGATGAGGAGACAGAGCCAGACACCCTGAGGGCAGAAGGGCAGGGGTTGACGCCAGGCCAGGAGGTTGCCGGCTCAAAGGCACAGGGCTGGTGCTTTGCCATTCCTCACTGGGGCCGGCACCGTCCGCAGGGCCAGGGCTAACCGCCCCAGGGGAGCCAGGAGCCTGCTGCACGGGGGTGAGGAGTCAAGCAGGGAAAGCACGGTGGAGGGGCAGAGCCAGGTAAGAGCCACGGCGCGGGAGGCGCTGCTGCGGGACACCTGGCGGCACCTGCGGGATGCTGGCCACAGGGCCGAGAGCACGGGATCCCTGACATGGAAAACTGGCTGAGCAGCCCTCATTAACGGGTCCAGGCAGCGAGAGGGGCAAAAATAGCGAACGTAGAGAAGAGCTAGTTTGTGCCTGGCGCTAGACCAGCTTCTGGGGATGTGGCAGTGGGTGAGATTGGGCTCCTGCCTGCACTAAGGAAATTAAAGTGGAGCACAGCTGATCGCGGCAATTGCTCTGTTACACAGGAGGGGGCCATTGCTCCTGCCACAGAGAATCAGGAAACACGTCTGAGGAGACGAGATATTTGGGCCAGATCTGGCAAAATAACAGGAAACATTTCTAGGAGAGAGAGGTAGGACGTTGCAGACAGAGGAAACCTGTGATGTAGGCATAGATTCCTAGAAGGGTAAAAGTAGATTCGCTATACTCATCACGGCAAGAAAACCAAACTAGACATTTTAGGGAAAAAATGTTGGCCAGAGTGGAAACGGAACTTTCAGCTATCCAAATAATTATATTCAACAGAGCTCATGTTCTTTAAGCAGGCTTTTCTAGAAGTATATCTCATAATTATTTATAACTATGCAAAGAGCATTTCATTGTCAATAACTTTGAGGAAATACCAAGTTAAGCACAAAGATCATATCTTTTCTGCAGGACTTCTCAGAGTTTTAAATATATTAAAATGCATTTTGAATTTCAAAAGGGGATTGTAAAATGAAGCACTTCTCATGTTTATTAGGAGATGAAATCATTTATTTTTTCAGCTCAAACATAAATGGGATGTTGCTGGAAACTGCGGCTTAAACATTCCAATTAAGCTAAGAGTTAAAGTGCAAGTAGACGCAGACATCTGAAGGCTCATGTCCCGTTGCACCGTACCTTGTGAAGTCCTTGTCACGGTATTTTCCATATTATACAGTAATGTTTTACATCCCTGTCCCCCCTCTTCCCTGAGCTGTCCACAGAGTGCTGCTAGCCACATGTGGCAACTGAGCGCTTGAAACGTGGCCGATGGCAACGGAGACGTGCTGTGAGTTACTAGAACGCCGCTGGGAATACACAGAGCCTCGAGCTGTGTTTCCCTCGGCTACACTGAAGTAGGTCTTGAGCTATTTGCATGTGGACATCTGTTCATCTGTACATTCTCGATGCTTAACAACTTTACTGTCATATAATAGGTATTCAGTAAATATTTGTTGAACAAATAAAACAACTACATAAATAAGTGAAACCCTCTATCTAAACCACTTGTTGCATTTAAAGTCTGATGCAATGTGCTTGTTCCAGTTTTCTAACTTTCGTGTCATAAAGGCTAGTCCCGCTTATATGTAAATGATCTCTTTACTGACATGAATATCTCATTTTCATGTATGAAATGTGTCCCCTAAATTATTTTAACACACCTAGAAAGCTAGCTCTCCAAGCAATAATATTCCGTTTTAAAAGAATCCAGAGTTCTGAGTCATAACAGGATTTGCTGTAGGTGGTAAACCTTCACACAAGCACCCAACAGTTCATGTGAGGCCGGGCGCGGTGGCTCACGCCTATAATCCCAGCTCTCTGGGACGCTGAGGCGGGAGAACTGCTTGAGGTCAGGAGTTCAAGATCAGCCTGAATAAGAATGAGACCCCATGAGACCCTGTCTCTACTAAAAATAGAAAAAATTAGCCGGGTGTGGTGGTGCATGCTAATTCCAGCTACTCAGGAGGCTGAGGCAGGAGGATTGCTTGAGCCCAGAGTTTGACGCCACGGCACTGTAGCCCAGGCCACAGAGTGAGACTCAGCCTCAAAAACAAAACCAAACAAAACAATACAAAAAACAGTTCATGTGTATGCCCACACTCCTTCACCTCCTGTGTTCTCACTTCGGGCCTCATCTCCCTGCTTCCTCTTGCCCCCAAGGAACCTGCTTTCTGAGAAAACAATCAATAACTCTCTAATCTCCATAGCCTTTTCTCGTACTTACAGTTCTAGGCTCTGAAGCAGTAACTTCTCTCACGCAAGCGCCTGCCTTCTGTAGGGCTCCCACCCTCTGAATAATGCCCCCGTCTCCCGCTCTGCCTCCTCCACGCTCCCTCCCAAGGCCTTTTCTTCTCTCCCTTGTCTCCCTGCCCTGACACGGATGTGCCGGGCAGCTGGGCGGGTCTCAGTGATCTTTAAAATGGGGATAGCAGCATGCGCCAGAGGCCCCTCGGGCACTGCCAGCGCCGAGCGAGAGGATGAAAGGAATGAGCTGAGCAAGCTGCCAAGTGTGCACGGGTGTGAAGTGCTATTCTTACTAAATTGGCAGGGAAGGGAGCAAGACACTTGCTGCTTTGTTTCCTAAATGTCTGTGTCTTCCCACTCCTTTAAAGGCTATTTAAACCCATCTCAGTGTGCCTACAGATGAACCATCCAGAGTGCTTTGTATTTTTACCCATCAAACTGATACTTTTACTCACCATCCTGATGTTCTTCTTTTCTACTTGACATCAGGCTGAGAAAAGAGTATGGGAAAGTAATGCTATAGTAATGGGTGAACTTCCCATATTCTCCAAAATATCTTACTGCCCTTATTATGCAATTATAATGAGCTAACACAGAGAATTATATCTAGCTTTTAATTAGCTATAAATATTACTTCATATTTGAAATTTTAATATATTCTTTCACCCCATCATATATTCACTGGTTATGGGATTTTAGTATAATGTTTAACTTGAGGCCGTGTAGGGTGGTGATTAAATGCTGGACTGCTGACTAAGGTTTTATTGTAGATTGTGAACCTGGCCACAACTAGCCACATTTCATCCTATCCCATCAACAGGTGGAGTCTACTGCTCCCTTTTAAACCTGGGTTGGCCACATGAGTTGCTTTGGCCAATGGCACATCAGCCATCATGCTATAAAGCTTGAAAAATAATTGCTCAGTGGCATTTGTCCTCTTATCATTTGGGGGATACTTTGGCTGCCACCAACTGAAGAAGCCTGAGGAAGCCTCCCAGAGCATGACAGATGTGTAACCCTACTACCCCGAGCATTTCATCCAACTGCCAGGCTCATGAGGCCATCGCAGGCCATCCACTTGCTGGTCTCCCCACCATCTGGCCACGGAAACAACAGAACCAGAAAACTGCGCGGGTAACCACAGAATGTGTAGGCTAAATAAATGGTTATTTTTTAAGCCACCAAGTTTTGGGGTGGTTTGTGATGTCATAAAAGGAACTGATGCAAAAATACTTCCCTGCACACGGTGCTGCTGGTAAAGTCTCAGACACAGTATTAACTTTGTCACTGGGTGGTGGATGGAGGCTGGAAACACAGTGCAATACTTAGCAAGGGCTGCACACTTTCGGTGGCAGTTAGCAAACTGATGAGGAAACTGCCAAGCAACTGGAAAATGGCAACATATTTAGTGTAGTAAAGCAGTTTGCAAAGCTGTTGCCTGGAGTAAATTAGGGAATATCACATGTACCTTATAACATTTTGATCAAGCTAAGGAGGTCTCCAGACAGAATGCTGTGGTGTCAGTTGGGTACATCTATGTATGATAAGTATTACAAGAGAGATGAGCTAAGGAAAGAACTGTTTAGTATGTGCATACAAATTAGAGGATATGTAGTGGGACCCACACTTGTTGAAAACTTCTGAAAGATTTAAAATGATAGTAGAGCCTTTCAGCTAAAATATAACAAAACAAAACAATCTCTTAAGGATCTTAATGGAATGTTCTTATAGAAACCTAATTTTAAAATAACATTAAAGCTACAAGAGGGAATCAGATCTCAACAAATTTGGTATATGGTTTTCACTGAACACATTGGAGTACAACCTGACACATAGAAAATCCACAAAAATTTTTAAGGCAGTTGTATCAGGAAAAGGGTCACTGGTTTGGATAAAGAGGAATAGAAATTGCTCAAAACACCAATAGATGCCTGTTCCCTAACTTTTAAATTTTTTTTTATCTAAGAAGTCTTTTTATTTTCATTTTCTATCAACAGCATATAAGGGTTTTCTTTTCTCTGCATCTTCTCAGACACATTTTCTTTTATCTTTTTTGAAAATAACCATTTTAACTGGGTTGAGATGGCATCTATTTGTCAGTTTAATTTCCATTTTTCTAATGATTAATGATGTTGAGTATTTTTTTACATACTCGTTGGCCATTTGTATGTCTTCTTTTGAGGCAATATTTAGGTCCTTGGCCCATTTTTTAATTGGATTGTTTGTGATTTTTTTCAATTGAGTTGTTTGAGTTCCTTATATATTTTGGATATTAACTTACCAGCTGTTGGCTTACGAATATTTTCTTCCATTTTAGAGGGTGTTTCTTGACCATGTTGATTGTTTCCTTTGCTGTGCAGAAGTTTTTGAGTTCGATCCAATCCCATTTGTTTATTTTGCTTTTGTTGCCTATGTTTTCAGGATCATATCCAAAATTTATTGCCCAGATGATGTGAAGAAGTTGTTCTCCTATGTTTTCTTCTAGTAGTTTTACACTTTCAGGTCTTACATTTAAGTCTTTAATACATTTTAGGAAGATTTTTGCATGTGATGTGAGATGAGGATCTAATTTCATTTTTCTGCATGTGAATATCCAATTTTCTCAATATTATTTATTGAAGATACTATCCTTTCCCTACTATGTGCTTTTTACACCCTAGTCAAAGATCAATCAACCATAAATGTGTGGATTTATTTCTGAGCTTTCTTTTCTGTTATATTGATCTATGGGTCTGTTTTTATGCTGGTACCATACTGTTAGAAATTCTATACCTTTGTAATATATTTTGAAATCTGGAAGTGCAATGCTTCCAGCTTTGTTGTTCTTGCTCAAGATTGCTTTGGCTATTCAGCGTCTTTTGTGGTCCTATCAGAATTTCAGGATTTGTTTTTATTTATGTGAAAAATACCATAGAAATTTCAATAAGGATTGCATTAATCAGCCTTTTGGTAGTAGTATGGACATTTTAATAATATTAATTCTTCTAATCCATGAATACAGGATACCTTTCCATATATTTGCCTTCTTCAATTTATATCATTATTTATAATTTTCCATATACATATTTTTCACTTCCTTAAATTTATTTCTAAGTATTGATTCTTTTTTGATGCTATTATAAATGGAATGTTTCCTTAATTTTTTCTATAGTTTATTATTAGTAAACCACAACTGATTTTTGTATGTTCATTTTGTATTCTACAACTTCACTGAATTATTTTGTCTATTAGTTTAAAAGTTTTTTGGTGGAGACTTTAAAGTTAGTTTTCTCTATATATAAGATAATGTCACCTGCAGACAAGCCATACACTGGCTGAAAGTGAAGGGATATGAAAAGATATTCCATAAAAATGTTAACCAAAAAAGAGAGGGTAGCTATACTTATATCAGACAAAATAAACTTTAAGTCAAAAACTGCCACAGGAGACAAAGAAGATCATCATATAACGAGAAAGGCACAATTCATCAAGAGGATATAATAATTGTAAATATGTATTGACCCAACATTGGGGCACCTAAATATGTAAAGCAAATATTTACAGAACTGAAGGGAGATATAGACAACAAGACAACACTAACAGAGGACTTCAATATTCCACTCTCAACAATCGGTAGATCAACCAGACAGAGAGTCAACAAGCAAACAGCAGACAGACTTGAATAAAAGTATAGGCCAATGGATCTAAGGGATGTATACAGAACATTCTGTCCAACAGCAGAAGAACACACAGTCTTCTTAGGCACACATTTTTATGTCTGTGGCTTCATGGAAACCACTCTGTGAAGTCAGTTCAAATGCCATTTGAATTTGGACTTGAAGAAAATTAAAGCAAGAGAGAAATTAGGTGACCTGACCAAGCCAGTCACAGAGCTTGTGCTGGTACAGCTGGGAACTGAAAGAAGATTTGAGTTTCTTCAAAGCTGAAAAGCTCAGGGTCGAGGACTCGGGAGGTGTAGTCAGGGTCTGACTTGAACAGAAGCCCAGGAAAGAGAGAAGGGGAGAGAAGGAGAAGAAGATGGGGAGAAAGAGGGAGCAGGGAGAGAAGAAGAGGAGGCGGGAGAGGGAGAGAGACAAGGGCTGGGGAGGGAGAGAGATATCAAGAAGCCGTGATCAGGGCCATTTGCTGCAGAGGCAGCATATTCCCGCTCACCCAAAGAGCACCCCCCCCTCCCCCGCCGCCCCGCCAGGAGAGCACCACTATGCTATCATGACCAGTTAGCACCTGGAGCACTTCTTCCAGTCCAAGGGTATTCTTTTCTATAATCACCAATTAGCACCTGTCACAGCCACTATCCTGGGCAGTTGATGAGGATTGAGACCCCGGCAGGTTGGAAATTTCACCGCAGCCCTCCGGTTAATAACAGTGATATTCAGAGCAGACCTAATAGCTCACATCTGGAATGGATTCCCTCTTTTAAATGACCAGATTCTCCCAGGACCTGTAGAGTCTGATTTTTCTGTGCCCAAGCACTTTAACAAGCTATTGTTAGCCAGTAATAACTTTGGAGCACCCCTGGCCAGGGAGCAGAGCAGTCCATCACTGAACAATACGGCTGATTTATTTTATTATTAGAGGAGTTTGTAAAAGGACGATTCACTTTTTGCCTGTTCTCAGGTGATTCTCGGAGTCTGCCATCCTTCCTGACTTGCCACATTGACTTGTTGCTGCAGAGCTCACGCGGTGCAGCCCCACGTGGGACCCAAACTGCAGAGACGGTCGCCAGAGTGTGGGCTGCGAAGGGACAGCAGCGTCCTTGGCTTTCCACCACAAATGAGGACGCCGTGGTCACACCGGACCCTCCTGTCCGGGTGCATGCAGGCCACCGCGGGGCAGGGCTACACGGTCTCGACGTTGCGAGTGTGGGTCTCCTCAACGCACTGCTCACCCACCATGCCAAAGACTGCGCCATTTGACTCTTGGACGAGCCCAAAGCCAGAGCCCCGCCCTGAGTAGCAGTGACCGGCGCGAGCACGTGCTAACTTGCTGGCCCAACACCTGTTGTTTATTTTCCTGACAGTGGCACGTCCATTTTCTTCGGGGGAATCAGCCTTTCCTGTTATCGGGTGGGGTGAACTTTCTCCCAGACAGCGGGATGGAAACAGGACCCAGGACTGGTCTCTCCAGTCTGCAGGGATTGGCCAGGCACACCACCCAGTCAGGCCAAGGAGAGGAGAGCCCAGGACTTTTCTTCAGTGATTGGAAAAGAAAACTTCTCTTTCCATAGGTGTTCCTAACAGCACAACATAAGGCTGAACTACCAGGGAACAGTTTTTGTCATCATGTGCGGAGAATCTGACTAATGATGAAGAAAGGTGGAGGAAAAAACCCTTGGAGAAAGAGACAGAATCCTAATGACACTGTTTCAGCCTCTAGATCCAGCCCTTCCTGAAGCCGTCACCCTTTGCCTCTTAGAAACAGTCATCCATTCCCTCACAGCGTCTCCCACTACGCACTGCTGTGTAACGGGCCCATCCCAAACTTAGTGGCATTAAAAAATCATCCTGTTTCGTTCTCAAAATAACCCAATGAACTAGGTACTATACAAATAGGGAAAAAAGACTTAAACTGGTTAAAACTTTCCCCAGAACAGTCAGTAGCACAGTATAATGGTCAATTACTGTCTGTTAGATTGTTATTTATGTAGCTAAAGAAAAACAGCTCTCATCTCATTCACTTTACAACCGGCCTATGAGAAAGAGGTCCCTGTTCACCTGTCTTGCAGTTTCTTTTCTGGTCTCTCCCTGCCTGACCTTCTCAAGGACACAAGATACTGTCTCTCTGCTCCACGTTGAAATCTGTGCTCTGGAAAGCACAGATAAATTCTGTGGGCCACCAGCCCCCCTCATCACCAGACTTGGCTAAAATGCACGTTCACTCCCTCCCTGCCTCTCCCTAACTCACACGCTCTGGCTCCACGAGTCCAGCCGCTCATGGGAGAAGGCCCCTTCTCCCTCCCTGGCAGAGATCTCTTTTCCAAGTCTTGGCCACCCTGATGGGGACTGGCCAAGTGGAGAAGTTAGGGACAGTTTCCGTGGGACTGGAGCGGGAGTGTGGCTCAGCCTATCCATGAACACATGGGCCCACATTGCTCGAGGAGACCGAGAATCAGCATCCACAGGGGAGAGCCGAGCTCCAGTGACAGCCAGAGGAGCAGAGGCCAGTGTCATGACTTGGTTGGGGAGGATGAGGTCCAGGTAGAAACACCCCAGATACAGTTGGAGTTATGGATGGAGAAAGGCAGTCCTGGGCAACTTCTATGAGCAGCCTTAGGGCGGCCTGAGTCATAGCGACAATCAGGACACTGGACATGGGCTTTATCATCCCCTGTGTGGCTCTGAGCTAAGTGATCAAGTTCCCCGTGATGCATTTCCCTAGTCTATAAAATGTGGCTAATGATGGTGGCTACAAATTGTCCCTTCTGAGGTTGTCAGAGGAGTCCCTGGAGAGTGCTGAGACACAGAGTGTTTAACATAAACAGGTATGGTCACCATTGTTGTCGTGACCATTCCCACAGCTCTGTGTCTGATCTCTGGACATGCCCAAGTGGTATCAGTAGTACCCAGCAAGTAACATGTCTCCCCAGATGTTCCTAATTCCTTTTCTTTTCTTAAAACTCAGTCCTCTCTGTAAGCCACAAATTGCTCCTGCAAGAATAATCTGGGATCCCCCATTGCTTCTAGGATCCGGCCCAGCTCTAGGCCGCCTAGCACCGGCCCACCCGGACAGCTCTTCCACAGAAGGAAAATCCATCTGGAAATGGAAGGAGACCCACCAACCACTGCAGGCCCACCAAGGTGGTCTTCTCCCAGAGGAACTTGCACCTTAAAAGCATCAGAGATTTGACATAAAAGCATTTCCACTCTTGCTTTCAGAGACCATGGAAACACTTTGGTTTTCAGCTTCCAGATACCTGTTGCATTCAGGTTTCCCACTGTGCACACCAGTGCTTTATTCCCCCAAGTACAGGAGCAATTTTTTATACTGAAGGCGCTGTCTGCAACAGGAAGAGGAAGCTACCGAGTCAAGGTTGAGATAAGGCTCATCTGCGGCGTGAGTGTGTGTCTGTAACTATAGATTCTGTGAGGGCCATATCGTATAGAAATCATAGACCCTGCATACGTGTCATATTGTCTGTGCAATTTAGTAATATGTAAAATAATATACATGAACTGGTAGATAGGAGTGTGTCTATACCAGTGCAGTAGTATTTAGCACAATGCTATTAAAATAGAATTGGCTAAGTATCCACGCATGCATGATTTCACGCTAGGAGCACAATGTTTACTAATTAGTTGTCAAAAAATATAAAAAGGAAGAAAGGAAGGGAGGAGGAATGGAAGAACAGGAGGGTCTAAACCTCAGTGGCCTCTCCCTTTGGTGATTGCAAAGGGGGTAATTTGAATCTGATAATGTGCAGTCTTTGGCCCGCTAAGAACTGCACCAGCTCTATCCGCGTTGTTAGGAGACTTCCTAAAGAGCGCTCTGCCCTGGGACAGGAGTTACAATCCCCCCCCCAGCAGTTTCCTGCTGCTGATGGAACAAACTGCCGCAAACTCAGTGGCTGAAACCACATGAATGTACTATTTTACTTTTCTAGAAGTCAGAAGTCCAAAATGGGTCTTGCAGTGCTGAAATCAGCTTGTCGGCCGAGCTGCATCCTCAGTCGGGGACTCCCGGGGAGAACATGTGTCCTGCCTCCTCCAGCTCTGGCAGCTGCCTCAGCGTTTGCACCGGCAGCTGCCTCTGACTCTCCCCTTCCTCTTGTAAGGACCCCTGTGATGACCTGGGCCCACCCAGACAACCCTGATAATCTCCTCCTCCCCAGACCTTAGCCTAATCACATCTGTGATGCCCCTTTTGCTCTGCAAGGTGACATAGTTACGGGTTTTGGGGATTAGGTGACAGACACCTTTGGGGGGCAGGTTATTCTACTGCCACTGCCCCCGTCAATCAAGGAACCTGTTTGCATCTCTAGACCAGGGAACGAAGGGTGTGGCCAGCTCACCCAGAGTACCTGCCACATTCCAGATTCCAGGATCATTCTATTAAATTTTTCACACAATGGGCCTAGTCTTCAGTTCTCACAGGAACAATATGAAGCTGCCATTATAACCTCCTTTGAAATATGAGAATTGAAGCTCTGAAAAGTTGTCATTTCTCTACAGGCAGTGCACCAAGTAAGAGGCAGCCACAAATTGTGAACCAAAGCTCTTCTGACCCCTCTGTTTCTATGGTGTCCATTCTGCTTGACACAACCCCAGCATCTAGCAACAAATGCAGAGACTGAGTGGTTCCAAACTCAGTGCCGCCCCCGCTCTGCCGTGTCCCTGTGCCCACTGAGGGGGGAGGTCTGGGGGCAGGAGTCCAGCGTGGTCACCATTACTGCCCTGCCCCTACTGCCGGCACAGTACTGCTCCTGGTGGCTGCTTTCCCAATAAATACTTACGCATCCTCTCCAAAGGCTCAGAACAGAGGGCTGGACAACTCAGAGCCTTCCTTTATCACTCTCCCCGGAATGGTCAGTCTGGGAATCATCAGCACACGCTTACTGCCTCCCTGCTGTCTGCCACATCCTGTTCTTGGTTGGCAGGAGATGCCAAGACCATTAGACCCTTAGAAACTTGCCATTGCTTTGGAGGGACACCGAGAGCCCAGGGAGCCCAGTGCGGGGCTTGCTGGTTTTGGTGGGGGCAGAGAGGGTCACGAGGCCTGGGTCATCACCTCAACCAGAACACCAATCAGTGTCTCCAGATCAGTGGTTCTGAAATGCTGGGTCACCGAAAATCCCTAGGGGAGATTGTTAAAATACACACTCCTGGGCGCTTTGCCGAAGAGGTGAGTCTGACAAGGCAGGGCTGCAGTGAGGCTGGGCGGCTGGAGGTCTAGCCGGCTCCCCAGATGCCCCGTGCGCTTCTGACGAAGGAGGCTGGGCAGCCCACCTTGCGAACGCTCTTTAGATTTTGCAACGTGCCTTGTTCCCGAATTAGGAACTAGTGGGCAGCTCTCCTTAGAGCAGCCTCTCTTGTTCACCATAGCTAGGAAGGGCGTCCCAGAGCCTCGCAGAGCAGGAAGCAAGCAAACACAGCACTGATGGGTCGAAACGTGCAGAAGGATGCCCTGCCAGGAAGGCCTCGGCGTCCCTCTGCGGCCCGGTCCTCCCCTGCACGTTGCACAGAGCTGGCCCTCGCAGCAGCATCCCACATGCCGCACACTTTCACTGTCGGTCCCTTCTGCCTGTCAGCTGTCCCCCCAGCAAACTCCTCCCCCTCTGTTAAGTGAGCTCACAGCCCCTTCTCTGCGAAGCCAGCCCTCTGGCTTCCAGGCTGACATACACATTCAGTTGCTCAAGTCGCCATGGGCTTCTGCACGCTCCTTTGGCTCCTGTGTCTCCTCCCGAGCTGGTGCCTTCGCGAGGGCGCAGGAACTCCGACTTTGCCTCTGCACCTGCCGCAGGCCGCTCAGCCCGTCCTAGTCCTTGGGCACCAAACTAATGGATGGAAGAATAAAAGAAAAAGGACTGACTGCGTGACTGTCCTGGCTAACTCATCGCCACGGCCCATGTGCACTGCCTCCTCGCAAAGGAAAGAGACGTTCTGTCCCAGAAAACCTCATCTCTCCCCCATCACACAAGCCATACGGGGAAATCAGGCTGTTTTCTCTACACTCTCACACACTCGGTGCTTCCAAAACACTTCGCTTCTGACACCAGATGTGTGTATGTTTTCTCACATCAACTAATTCTCCAGTTCTATGTGGACAACGCCTGGGTGTCCTCCAGTTCAGCTCAATCTGACAAGACCTCGAGGCAGCACAGCTCGTCCCACAAGATTGTCTCCACCTCAGACGCCAACTGCAAGTCCCAGGTTGTCACCTGCCCTTCTGACCAACCCACTATAAACGGGAGGTTCCCACAGCCCCTCCTTGGCTAGAACTGCTCACAGAACTCAGGGAAGCACTCACTGAAGTTTACCAGCTTATTTTAAAGGCTACTGCAAAGGATCCGCTGAACAGCCAGACAGAGATGCACACAGACAGGGTTTGGGAGAACGGGGTGTGCTGGCACACCTGTCCCCCCGGAGTTTGAAATGTGCCACCCTCCTGGCACAGGGGACCTGTTCTTATTCTCCAATCTGGAAGCACTCTGAACTCAGCATTTTTGGGATTTTTACAGAAGCTTCATCAAGTAGGCATGAGCAGTTATTAACTCAATCTCCAGCCCTCTCCTCCCCAGAGGATGGGGGTGGGCTGAAAGCTCCACGCCTCTAACCATGGCTTGGTCTTCCTGGTGATCCGTCCCTACCCAAGGAGCCCACCACGAGTTGCCTCATTAAAACCAAAGATGCTTCTAGCACCCAGGACTTTAGGAGCTCTGTGCCAGGAGTCAGAGCAGAAACCAAATACATGTATTTCTGACTGTAAATTACAGTATCAGACACATACAATCCTTTAAACTTTAGACCTTTTTTCTCAACAACTTCTCAGGTAATTAACTTCATGAGAAGCTTCACTGAAAACATTAGACACCAGCCACTACAAAACACTGTGCGCTATGAAACCCCCAGAAAATACCCATTGCCTTATATAGCGCCTCACCGCAGCACTCCCAGAACACGGATTCCACACATCTACAAAAAAGGAGAGAGAGGAACCTATATCAATCAAATTACAGGTTACATTTCTTACTAAGATATGCACATTCCTAATACGGAAGAAAATATGAAAAGCCTGGGAATGTAAAGCTACCTCTGAAAAAAAAAATGTTCTTTTTATTTTGTACATTTTGTATTTTTTAAGCCAACAACTCTTCATTTTCTGTATAGAATATTTTTTCTTAGCATAATGTCGTTGTAATTTTTTTTTTCATTTTGCAGGAACTAACTCTCTAATTCTACCTTCTCCACAGATCTTGGTTTATTATTAAAAATAAATGCCTTTCTTTAAAGTAACCTCCCACCTTTTGTACTGTGCTTGGAAAAAGAAAAGAAAGTTGGCTATAAAGAAAACAATGACTTCGGCTGGCATGAGGTGGGAATGATTTAAAATGCTTCCACCCAATTGAGAAGAAAACCTATGGCCCCTTAAAGTTGAACTCTCGGAACCGACATTGCACATAATTGGAATCAGTGTAAATACCACATGCAGCAGAATGAGGAAACGTCACTGGCTTGTCCTTCTTCAGTGAAGAAATGCTTACCTTTCTGTTCCAAGGGCTTGAAAAGGACCTGCTCGGAGAAGAGCGATTTTTTCTCCATTCTTTTATTTGCGAGTTTCATTTCCCTATACCCCCACGGCAATGAAGCCTCAAATCAGAAAAAGGCTTGGGACAGTGTTGCTCTGCCATTCTCCTGTAAATGTCCGTCCGTGAAATACCAGAGGATGCCTCCAGGATCAGTGAGACTGCTGCCGCCACTGAGCCGCACGGCCACGGGTGAGCAAGTGAGCGCTAGTGGAAGTGCAGGCAGGGTCGCCCTGCAGTGGGCTGGCTTTGGTCAGGACAAAGCACTATGAGAGTTCCCTGAGTGACAGCCAAAACTTTAAAATCCACAAGGCACCTCAGGATTCTGGTGGGCATGTGAGGAGGGTGGCTTAGGAAGCAGACTTCCTGGGTTCAGTTCTGTTTTGCTTACAGTTTCCAGATAAAATACAGAATTCCTGTGACATTTGAACTTCAGATAAACAAAGAATATTGCACAAGATATACTTGCACAGTCAGCCTCCCTATCAGCTGGTTCCACATCTCTGGATTCAACCAACTGAAAATATTTGGGAGGAAAAAAACCCAAAACTAAGGACACAACAAAAAAATAATACAGGTTTAAAAACACAGCATAGCATTTGCAGCATGATCATTCACAGAGCATTTACACTGTATCAGGCATTACGAGCAATCCAGAGATGATCACAGTATTCAGGAGGATGTGCCCAGGTTGTCTGCAAATACCATGCCATTCTACATCAAGGTCCTGTGCATCCCAGATTTTGGAATTGGGGGATGGTGGGGCTTGGGAGAGGCTGTCATGGAACCAGTCCCCCATGGATACCAAGGGACCACTGTACTAGAAAGTTCTATGTTGTTATCAAAGTTATATGGCTAAATCTGGCAACACTAATTTTTCCACTTATTTTCTAAGCGACATTAACCTCTCTATGTCTTGATTTTCTTACAGGGATAATATGCCCAAATAGAAAAACAATAATAATGATATTTTCCTCTTTAGAGGATTGTTATGAAGATTAAATGAGTCAATGTCTGTAGAGTACCAGAACACCACCTGACACATCGTAAATACTACCTAGATGTTTGTTAACAAAAATGTAAAATGTATTTGGAAAAAATAAAACTCTGGGGCCAGACCAGCCAAGTGGAGACCCAAGCTTTACAAATGAATGCATCTTTGTCACACAGTCTTACGAGACTGACAGATGCGTCAGCTGAGAGGGGCACACCACGGCAGGACCCAGCTTAAAACCAACAAGCACTAGTGGAGCTGAACACTTTGGAGCTGGTGCCGTAGGGCCACAGACAGAGTCGCTGACCCACCTGCGTCCTCCGGTGGCACTGCCAATAGCTGTTTGTCCTGGATGATGTCAGGCCCATCAGCAGTGGTCCATGTGGAGGAAAGCGGGGAGAGTTGGTCTAGAAAGGTGCTTGAATCTGGGGTTTAAATTTTTAGAGATGAAAGTGGAAACAGAAGGAAAGTCTATGACTTATGCTCATGTCCATGGGTGCAAATAACCTTTACTGTGACTAATTTTGGTGGGTGCGGGAATAGGGACGCTGGAGGTGCCCAGCGAAGGGCACAGAAATGCGGAGTCCGGCAATATCGCAGGTTTGCTCCAGGCCACGCCTCGCCCCGCTCCCCTTCCAAGTCCTCATGCCCCGCGCAGGGCTGAGCGCTGCAGATGCCCAGATGCCCCGCGCTGGGTAATAAAATGGCTAAACGCCAAAGCACACGCCTTCTGCACCTGAGGCAGCATGCTCCGCCCCGGAAGTTCATCTGTAAAGAGACCCCTACTACCCTGTTGCCAGCTCTCAAGCTGCCTCATTTCTCGCCTCTGTGTCAAGCGTATTCTCTGTTCCAGATACTCCAGCGAGGGACAGGGGCCTTTGGTACGAGCAGATTCTAGTCCCCTGCTCTCCACTAGGCGCGTAACAAGCATGCCTCAGCTAAGCCTCTCTGAGTCTGAAATATGTTTATCTCCCATTGTCAGGGGGCCCCAAGGCCCACAAAGATTAAGTGACTTGTTCCTGGTCACACGACGAGTGACTGAGGCAGCTGCCCCCAGGTCTTGGGGACTCTAGAAGCCAAGCTCATCCTACTCCACCGGGTACATTTTCCCAGCTTGCTGCCTGACTCCGCCAAACATTCACCCCAACTCCTTGTCCCCTTGCCCACAGTCGCTGCCTTCTAGCTTCAGCAGTGACGCTGTTACAGGTTTCTATTATTTGCAGATGCTTGCTGCCAGAAATTTCTCTAGAAAAACACCCTACCTGGGCCATGATAAGGTGTGTGTACCAAAAGCCTCTATTTGCCTTTTCACCTTTCTTTGTTTTTTGACAGTGGGTATTTTTCCAAGCCCCACTTTACTGCTGGTATTAACAACAACCTATTTTTAGAAAATTACTTCTTAGGGTTCTTCTGATGCACCACAAGCCACTCCTTTCAAATGCGATTTCCATCGCACAATCTTTCCACCAGATGAGAGAGCAGGAGAGAGATAGTGGTTTGAAGTGCCAGTGAGAAGCCTTTAAATGAGCAGCAAAAGAGAAGGTTTGGATGCACTCCTTAAATATGGGGTCAAGACGCAGGAGCATTTGCAAAGAAAAAAAAAAGCCAAATTGGTTACTCCCAGGCAGCCACTGCAGAGGAAAATCTCAGTTCCGCAGAGGAGCAAGGAGTGCACATGCACCCTAAACAAGCATCCAGGAGGAGTTCCTGGGGACCCAGGTAAGCTGGCATCTCCAGTCTTCCAAATGAGCAAAGGAAAGCAAGAATTCAGGAAATGGTTTTAATGAGGAGGCGGGGTGCTAGGAGCATTAGTAGGTGTTAATTTAGCTATTTTTAGATTTTTTTCTCTTCTATTTTTATCTCACTTCATTAGTGAGATAACTTGTGAGGATACAAACCCTAAAATCATACGATACAAATTAAAAAGGACAGAGTGTTATTGGTGTCACACAGAGGCGCTCAATAAATATTAGTCTGAGGATTTACTTCTCCCCCTCCCAGAGCCCAGTGATCCCCAGTGCTGGAGGGGCAGGGCAAGCCCCACACGCTCTCACCGCTGGCACTTGGGACGTGTCCGCCGTGCCATGTGCCTTGCGGCTCTCCTGCGGGAGCCAGCATTTCCAAAGTGACATGGGAAAGGGCTCCAGGACACAGACGCTGGAGTCACGAGTGATCTTCGAGATACTGGGGGCGGGGGCTGGGAAAATACATCTCTTTTTGTAGTCACCTGAGATCCTGATTCCTTTAAGACTATTCTCCAACACCAGGCAAATAACTGCTGAAATGGAATTAGAGGGCCACCTAATGCCCACTAGTATGGATGCCTTCCTTGTTGTGAGGGGGCAACCCTCATTCAGCGAGTAGGACAGTGTCCTAGAGAGAGGCACCTCGTTTTGTAGAATAGATGAGTGTGTAGGAATTTGCACTCTCTGCACATTCTGACTACAAACTCAGAGATGTGTTCTTCTGGGAAAACTTTTGGTCTGGAGACTACATTTATGCATGCAAACATCTTCTTGATATACACACATCTGAAGGGAAAGCATTTCCTAATAAATGATTAACAACACTCAAAGCTAACTATTCAACATGAATGCAGAAGAGTGAGGCTTCTTTTCTACGTTTGCCAGAAGAGCTTTAGCTATCTAAAGATGGAATAAAAACAAACAAGGCTGTCAATCCAACTAAGTAAAATATTTGAATGTTATATTTCCCCAGGTTTTTCTCAAATCTCCTTTCCAAGTCTCTCAAGCAATGCACAGGACGCTCCGTGGTGACGGGAAGACTGCAGCGGGAGCCAGCCCTGGGAACCTCTTGCAAATGGGTGCGCAGTTGTAACAGGCAGAGCTCTCTCTCCCCCCTCTGCCCACCCCCGACACTTCTCCTCTCATGTATACTTTCAACTCACAGTAATATGGGGAGAATCTGGGAATCGTGTTGAGGGAATGCGCAACAAATCAGTTCTCTTACAAATTCTCAAGGAGTCTTTTTTGCAGGCGCCCTCTGTGGGCAGCGCCAGGGGACTGAAGGGAGACGTGGGACGGCGGCAGCTCCCTTACTGAACTGTGGCAGAGCCTGTGGGAAGGGGGCCGGGGGAAGGGCAAGCAGCTCTGCATGTAGACAGCGGCACACAGAAAGGGCCGCCCTGCCCAAAACGTCTTCAGTCTGCCACCAGTGGAGGCCCAGGACGGTGAAGAACTGTGACTTAAAGACTGGCGGGTATGGGATGCAAATAGGTCGAAACTTCAAGGACAATATTCGACATTCTAGGGGCTACATGCACTTGACATGATTTAGTGGTCACACAAAACAAACTCACATTGTGTACTCGCTACAACACACACATAGACACAGAGATATTGATATGTATCTTTGTGTACACACATATATGTGCATGTATTCATAATTTCATAATTAGGGCATGCAGCTTGTAGAAATTTTTTAAATACTGAACAATATGTGAAAATGAAAATCTCGTGTCATGCCACCATTCTAAGCTATCTCTCAGTAGCCTTTTGGCTTTTTTCCCTATGTAGATAATAGAAAAATGGCTTTAAAAAGACAGAGCAAGCGAGCAGGCGCCCCGCCAGCTCAGTCGGTAGAGTGTGAGACTCTTAAAAAGATAGAGTCTGACGACATGGGGTAGATAGCCTCACAGAAAAAATTTAAAGAGTTCAAAATATAGATGTATAATATACATTATAAATGTACATATACACAGTAACATACAGATTAAAAATCATACTGCATCCACAATTATATTAATATATTCTACTCTTTTACATTTATCATATGATGCATGTTTTCTTGCTATTAAATATTCTTGGAAATAGAATTCTTAAGGGCTAATCGTATTTCTAAATATGGGTGTAATTTATTTAACTACTACCCCATTGTGGATCATTTTTCTCATTCCCATTTTTGTTATGATAAATAATATTTAATGAATATCTTTGTACAAAATAACTAAGTATTTACTATATGGCAGATATTTACAAAAAGAAAGTCATTTAAATCTGATGTAAAGCATTATGCTATATTACTTCGTACATCTTTCTGAGTATATGTAACAATTTCCTTATGATATACTCCCTGAATTTGCATAACTGGATAAGATTATATAAACATTTTAAGTCTGTTGAAGCATGAGGTAAAACCTGCCCCCAGAAAGACGGTACCAGTAGGCATATCCTCATCCAGCGAAGGAAGATACTCATGTGGACAAACTCTCATCAATACAGAACACAATTATTTTAGCTTTTCAAATCGGCTACAACAAATATGACTTTCATAAGCTGAATGCAATGCAACAAATGGCAATTTGTTTTTCTTCTTTGTAAAGCATCTTTTCCTTTTTTTAAGATCAGGGTCTCATATTCCATAACACCTAGGTTGAACCTGGCACCTCTGTTACTAGCTCTGTGACTTTTACTAAACACAATTAAAATCTCTGTGGCTCAGTCTCCTTGCTTGCAAAATGGTTATCATAATACATGATTCATAGGAGCACTGTGAAGATTTCATGCATTAGCACTCATAAAGTGCATAGTAAGAATTCCATAAATGCTGATGCAATTAGCACTCATCTGGGGAAGCACACTGCCTCTGTACTGCATGCTGCTACAAGCTGGAGCGTCCTTTCCGTGCCTATTGCATTACATGATCCTCTCAGTGCCCCGAGGGGTGAACATGACAGATAATGGTTTGCACTGGGATGAGAAAAAGAAAACTCAGAAGGTCAAAATATCTTGCAGTTTCATGACAGTATTTGAGATTGAAACATACGTCTCCTGGGGCTGGGTTTCCCACAACAGAAAACTAGGAAAGCTGGATCGTACACATACATAAACACACACACAGACACATGCGTGCACATACACACACACACACATATATATGTATATATATATATTTTTAATCTTTATTTGAATATGTCATAGAGCTACAAAGTTAGAATTTTACAGCCAAGATTTCGAAGGGAGA